>SKCR01036986.1:0-93263 GCA_019454045.1 Zanthoxylum bungeanum | reverse complement strand
TAAATATTGATATATTTTCCGCTCATCACACCCCGAAACCTACATTTTTTTTCTAGTCCTCGAGCAAAAAACAAAATAAAATAAAATTAAACTAAGCACTTTCGTAGGGACCAACGGTTGCATTTAGCATATGCAAACAAAGCCTTTAAACCCCTAGGTGTCCCTATGGACCGAGTTGTAGTCTCGTGAGGGCTTATAGCAACGATACCCAAAACGTTTTACAAAAGTAAAAAATAATAAAACTAATGCACACAAAAGCAAAAAGACAAGAGAAATAGAATAAAGAAGTTAGTGACTAATCAGTGAACTTCTACTCCAAGTCAATAGTTGTTTGTTTCATTCTAAATTACAGAATAAGTAAATTCTCTCGCCGATTATTTGTAAACCATTCTTCATATCACAGCCAACAAATATTAAACAACTCATTTTTGCCCACAACAGTCATAAGTGCAGTTGATAAGAGAGTAATATTTTTGTCCTAAAGTTCTATCAGATTTAACACCTTTTGGTAGAATGGAATAATTTTTCTCATTTTTCTGATTCTCTTCTTGATTTTTTTTTTTCTATTTATTATTTATATACAATATATGCCATCTATGTAGCGAGTGTTGGGTCGGTGGCTCCCAAACCCAGTTGGCTTTAGGGCCCAGGTGTTAAGACACCCCTACAGACTTAATTACTCAGACTTCAGAGATATATATGTTTGCAGCATCTTTGATCCGGTAGCGAGCTTTAGGCCAATGACTCCCAAACCAATTGGTTTTAGGGCACTGAGTGTCAAAACACACCCTTACAACTTAAAACACGGATCTCGACGTTTTTTTTTTTTTTTTTTTTTTTTTTTTTTTTACTTACATCCATTGCTTTTTGAGATGCTTCCTCCAATTAAACTAGAGCACTGAATATTACAAACTTTTCAATTTAAGCTCATGTCCCGTATGTTACCATGTATGTTGATAATATCTGCCAACTGAGCATATGAAGATGTTAGACATTATGTCCCATAGCGTCACTGTTTGTAAATGATATTGTATTATTGTACAAAATTAACTATGTGATTATGAAATTGCCTTTTGCCGTTTTGTAATATTATTTACTTTGACTAATAAATGGCGAAAGTCCATGATTAATAGACTGGATTGAGATGATATGAGACAGTATCAATCTATAAAGTTTTAATCATTAAATATCCCTAGTCGGAGTATTATCGAGATTGGACATCGATAATGCGGAATAGACTAGTATTGCGCTTGTGCACGTTGTGAGGGCACAACAGTATAGTTCTCATATATTTAAGTATTGGATACTTATGCAAGTGCAATAGGAGGTTGTGTTTTACCGATGGTACGGAAAACAGCTTCGCTCTGGATAGACCCCGCGGAATCCCATTGGTAGTATGTCTGCGTGTCTATGGGAGGCCGCATCAGGGTAGGTGTATATGGTCTTAACATGAGACTTACATCGCTAGTACTTGCGACAATCGGTAAACTTTGGTTTTGGTGGTTGGGGACCCTAACCGGTTCTGTGTACACCTCTTCTGGGTTTATAGAGAATCGTAGTGTACTGGATGTGATGTCAAGATGGAAGTATCGCTTCAGACATATGGAGGTGATGATCACGCAGGACACAGAACTAGTACTCTATAAAAGGTTGCAACCGTCGGGACAATATGACTAGGTCAGGATTGTCCGATTTAAAAAGACTAGCTGTTTGATGTCCGATATATGTTTCGTACGGGGCAGACACATCTCCAGCCCCAGGCCTAGCATGTGATCATCCGATACTGGATCGATGTACGCAATACTACGGTATACTACGCTTGATATAGATCTTATATTCCTATAAGAATATTTCTGGAGAATTGGGTAGACATGGCGCTTTGCTAGAAGCCAACCTTGTCTTGTGAATCGGTGAGAACGTAGTACGAGGTACGTGCGTGTTCGGATTATTCGACGACCGTATTTACTGCCAACATATCCGGAGATCTCTTGGGTCGCTTCCTGAAGATTCACCTATGATATTTGATTCGGACTTAATTAATCTTGGATTAATTGCGGAGAAACTTTATCTCGGATAATGTGCCTTATTTAGAGAGAGAGAACGATTAATTTGGAATTAATCGATAAAATTATTATATTCGATATAATAATCGAAATTCGATTTCGACGCGAAATTAAAATTAGATTTTAATTCGGGCATACGAGTTAATTTAGAATTAATTCGTTAGCGACGTAAATAATAATTTCGCTAGGCGCGATTATTTATTTAAATTCGATTTAAATAACGTCGCGATGTAAGTTCGGTATTTCGGAAATATCGAACCCGAACGCGTGAGTGCACGTGGGCCCACTTTCATTTGGAAACGTGTGGGGCCCACATGACACATGTCATTATATGCATTATTTTATTGATGATGCATTGCATGGTGATAGTGTATATTACACTCAAATGTTATGCATGGAATTTGAGTGTTTGACACTCTAAGCCTTTGCATGGCTAGTGTCATAGATTTATTATTATTTTAATAAATATTATGGCATAAATATAAATTGATTTTTGGTATCAAAATCAATTAAGAAAATCTCTCTTCTCTCTCTCACTCACTTTGACCGAAAACTGCATGCAGTTTTGGTCTTCATCTTCTTCAATTTGGTTGCCAAAAGCTTGAAGAAAAAAGGTTGATATTTGGAACATGCAAGGCTAGCACCTTCAAGGGATCAAAAGAGGTGATAGGGAAACCATCATAGAGCAAGGAATACACAAAGTTGGAGCTTTCCTCTTCTTGTCTTCCTTGGCCGAACCTTATCTACTTGGAGCTTCCATCTGGGCTTGATCTTTCTTCATCACAAGAGATTGGTAAGTATGATTCCGCCATACTTCATCTTTTATATATATTCTTTGTTGTATTTCATGTATGCTTAATCTTTCCTTGGGACATATTATAGAAACCAACAATGGTATCAGAGCCATGGTTTAAGCATGAAATACTTTAGGTTAAAATTTGATAAAATTGGTTGAAGCATGTTCTTGTGAAATTTGATGAATAAGTATGCTTGCATGTATATAGAATAATGTTATATGGAATCAATTTTATGAAAAATGCATTGGATGATTTTTCCCCAAAATTTTGACCTTGGCCGAATGGTGGTGACAAAATTGATTAAAGCATGTTTCTTGTGAAATTTGATGAATAAGTATGCTTGCATGTATATAACATGATGTTATATGGAATCAATTTATGAAAAATGCATTGGATGATTTTTCCCCAAAATTTTGACCTTGGCCGAATGGTGTGACAAAATTGATTAAAGCATGTTCTTGTGAAATTTGATTAATAAGTATGCTTGCATGTATATAACATGATGTTATGGAATCAATTTTTTGAAAAATGCATTGGATGATTTTTTTCCCCAAATCATGCCTTGGCCGAATGTGTTGCTACTTGGAGTGGATTGAAATTTTTGTGTTTAAGATCATTGGATGACTTAGAACGTGTACGGGACGTAGATTAATAATTCAATCGGATTGAAAAACAAATCGACACAAAAAAACTCACCTTGGCCGAATACATAGGACATGTAAAGGAGTTGATTTTTGTTAAAATTAATGTTGGACATTTATTTTGAAAAATGGATGATTAATAAATTAAATGGGTATTTTTGAAATATTTGGTTTAATATATTATCTTGGTATTACACTTTAATTAATTGGACTTTAATGTTTGGAATATAAAATTTAATTAATGGGCTTTAATAATTTAATTGGGCCTTATGGGCTTAAAATTGGTTTTATGGCACTTAAGGGTGATTCCTTATTTGGGCTTGGTAATTGGGTTGACCCACATTGACCAAAGCCCAAGCCTTAATAAATCAATTCTAAGCCCATTTGACTTGAATTAAATTCAACATTGGATGTTAGTTGGGCTTTGAGACCCAATAGGATTAGATTTAGAATCTAAGTCTTTAAAGCATATTAAAAGTGTAAACATTTAATTTGGAATTAAATAATTGAATTAGTATTGAATACGAATTAAATTAGATTTAATAAGTAGTTCGATATAATTCGCGAATTCGTACCTTATGTACTTATTCTCAATCGAGTTGGACTCGCACAAAATCAAACCGTTGTTTGAACATTGGATGATCACTTTAACAAAGACTAATTAATTGGATTAGATTGGTTGTAAAAACATGTCTTGTTTGAATATATATGTATGTGATGAATGAATAGTGTATATCGGATGGATATTAGAAGGGAAAGGGTAATTTTAGAAGTTATTGTAAATTTGGAATTTATAAATTGGACCTGCGTGTCCAGCCTTATCTCTTTATCTCTTTGTATTCTCTTCTCACCTAATTCCCCTCAATGTAAATGAGGTTTCTCTTTATTGTATTATGTGATTGGGTAGTAGTAGAATAGTGCTAGCGGGGAGAGGAAAGGGAGTGATTTGTTCTAGGAACAAGTTGTTTATATATCCATCCGCATATCACTATTACTTTACTTTACGCGCTTTATGATGTTTTAGAAGCATGCTTAAGGGTGTATGATGATGAGACCTAACAAAGATAAATTAATTGGTTGCCAATTACGCGAAAAATCCCTCAAACAATATTAAGCAATTTTCCTTCCGTTGAATGATTCTTTCTCAAGATCCGAAATTGGCATTGGTTTGTTGGCCAAAGTCAAGACCTTTGTCATTGAGGATGTGTTTGAATCATGAGAGTTTTGTTCCACATCGGTGTCCTGTCCAAGTTGTGATTTGTTGGCCAAAGTCAAGATCACTTCTTGTCCATCGACATTGATTACGAAATTTTCCTTGTCAATGGGTCCCGCTTAACTGGAATCATTAGGTTTGTTTGTGCCAAAGCCAAGGCTTAGTTGATTCAGAGGAAATGGTTAGGAAAATGTATTGGATACATTGACATATGTATTAGATATATATGTTTCGGACTTGGATGTCCACCTACCGGATCTAGGAATTGGATGGGATCCATTGATCTTCGAGATCTACCTAGTTAAATATCATACAACTTGTTGGCCAAAGTCAAGGTTGTGTGTTATTTAACGGGATCCTAGCCCACTAGGAAATTAGATTTCCCGAGTTGTCTACAGAGGGTTAGAAACTTGAAGAAAATAGTGGGAGGCTATTATTGAATTTACAATTTCGTTCAGATACTTAGCCTTACGCGTCTTTCAAAATCATTTTCGTCAATATTTTAAAATTAGTTGGACTAATATATTGTTATTTTTTTTTAACAGTTTGACTGTACCCATAACATCGTTGACTTTATAGTTGGACTATAGTTGTCAAGATGACTGGCAAAGGTAATATCCGCGACATATCATGGGTGATAATGTCTTCAAAGGGACAAACTTTGCCGACTGGGAAATGAACCTCAAGATAGTGCTTGGGGCTGAGAGGATACTGTATACTATTCAGAGACCTCTCCCGCCTAAACCCACTGAGCCACTAGAGCTAGAGTTATGGAAGACTCATAGTGATGATTGTGACCAAGCTCAGTCAGTTATGCTAGCTGCAATGACCCAGCATTTCAGACGCCAGAAATAGGGACTTGGATCCCTATAACATGATGGCAAGATTGCGTGATCTTCACCGCACCAATAAGCGGATGAAGAGGTACGAGCTAGTAAGGAAACTCTTCCGCTCCCGGATGACAGATGGCGCATCAGTTGAAGCCCATGGGACTCAAATGATCGCCGATATTGATGAGTTGCCAATATGGGAATAGTCTTGGAGGCTGAGCTGACTATAGATATGATCTTGCAGTCACTTCCTGATACTTGGAAACAAATCATAGTCAACTATAAGTTGATGGATACAGATGACACTCTTGGAGAGCTGTTATCTATCTTGAAGGAGTCCGAAAGGGAACTCCTAAAGGGGAGCAAGCGCGAGGCGCATTTTGCATCGACCTCTCATGCGCCAAAGGGTGGCCCCAAGGCAATGGAGGTGCAAGGAAGAAGAAGTTCAAGAAAAAGGGCAAAGGCAAGTTGACAGTGGCTTCTAGGAAGCCAAAGGACAAATCTCACGACATCTGCCTCAACTGCGGCAAGAGGGGTCACTGGAAACGTGACTGCCGAATGAGCAAAGGGCAGAAGGAGGATATCAAGGATGGCAAGGCTATCGCTTCTGGTATGTTTGTTATTGAGATAAATGAATACTTCTAGTTTTAAAAATTGGATTTTTGATTCTGGTTGTGGTGCTCATATTTGTACTGATTGCAGGATCTGCAGGATAGCAGGGTGCTGGCATCCGGGGAGATGGATCTACGGGTTGGAAACGGAACACCAGTTGCTGTTTTGGCCGTAGGGACTTTTGTTTTAGAACTGCCCTCAGGGCATGAACTTAAACTTTTGAACTGTTATTTTGTACCTAGTTTAACTAGGAATATTATATCTGTATCCTTGTTAACCCAGCAGGGTTACACTTTTGTATTCAGGAACACTGGGTGTTATTTATATAAAAATGATGCAGAAATTTGCACAGCTGTTGCAAATAACGGTCTTTATATTTTGAATATAAATAAATCTCCTAAAATGACAAACAAAAGGCTCAAAAGAGTAATCTAAAAGATGAAGCTTATATGTGGCATTGTCGTCTGGGACACATCAACAAGACTCGCATATCCACACTTTCGAAGAGTGGGTACTTGGACGAATTTGATCCCAATTCATATGACGTCTGCGAATCTTGTCTTTAGGCAAAAATGCCTAAATCACCTTTTTAGCGGTAAAGGTGAACGTGCCACAGAACTGTTGGCTCTCGTTCATACTGACGTATGCGGGCCCATGTCTAGCCAGGCTAGAGGTGGATTTCACTACTTCGTAACCTTTACAGATGATGCATCTCGTTACGGTTATGTGTATCTTATGAGACACAAGTCGGAAACTTTTGAGAAATTCAAAGAGTTTCGACACGAAGTGGAAAAACAAACAGGGAAGAGTATTAAGACATTACGGTCAGACCGTGGTGGCGAATACTTAAGTTATGAGTTTCAAGATTACTTGAAAGAATATGGTATTCTTTCACAGTGGACTCCTCCTGGAACACCGCAATTAAACGGTGTGTCCGAACGGAGAAACCGCACCTTGTTGGACATGGTAAGGTCAATGATGAGTCGCACTGAGCTACCAATATCCTTCTGGGGATACGCATTAAACAGTGCTATACTTATTTTGAATAAGGTACCGTCGAAGTCTGTTGAACAGACTCCATATGAGATATGGACAGGAAGGAAACCAGGTTTCTCTTTCCTGAAGATTTGGGGATGCTGGGCATATTTTAAACGTTTGGAAGGTACCAAACTTGAACCCAAATCTGATAAATGCCTTTTCGTAGGATATCCTAGGGAAACCAAAGGATATTACTTCTATTACCCACAAGAGAACAAAGTATTTGTTGCTCTACATGCGGTTTTCCTTGAGAAGGAATTCCTAAATGCAGTGGTAAGTGGGAGGAAAGTAGAACTCGATGAAGATCGTAGTGATACTGTTCCTGGCAATGAATCAACGACGGAACATGAACAGACCATCCGGGATGAGTCTGTACCACAAACTTCACATACACAAGGACCGCGTAGGTCGGAGAGAGTGAGAACAGTACCTGAGAGGTATGGGTTCCTGATCTCACCTCATGTAGATATTAATCTTATTGAGGATAATGAGCCGGCTACGTATGAGGAAGCGATACAAAATATCGATTCCGCTTTATGGCAAGAAGCCATGAAGTCCGAGATGGATTCCATGTACGCCAACCAAGTTTGGACACTGGTTGATGCACCAGAAGGTGTGAAGCCTATTGGATGCAAATGGATCTTCAAGAAGAAGACCGACATGGATGGCAACGTACAAACGTACAAAGCTAGGCTTGTAGCGAAGGGGTATCGTCAACAATATGGTATTGATTATGACGAAACCTTCTCACCCGTTGCCATGATTAAATCCATTCGGATAATGCTTGCAATAGCTGCATATTTCGATTACGAGATATGGCAGATGGACGTTAAAAACCGCTTTCCTTAACGGAAACCTTTTGGAGGATGTTTATATGCAACAGCCTGACGGTTTTATCGTACCTAGACTTGCAAACAAGGTTTGTAAGTTAAATCGATCCATTTATGGATTGAAGCAAGCATCACGGTCATGGAATCAGCGTTTTGATGAGATCATAAAGGAATATGATTTCGTGCAAAACGCGGATGACCCTTGTGTATACAAGAAGGTTAGTGGGAGAGCACTTACTTTTATTGTCCTTTATGTCGACGACGTATTGCTTATAGGCAATGACATTCCCATGCTGAACGTCGGTGAAAGCTTGGCTTTCATTAAAATTCTCCATGAAAGATCTGGGAGAAGCAGCCTTTATTCTTGGAATGAAAATCTACCGGGATAGATCTAGAAAGCTGCTTGGACTCTCCCAGAGTACATACATTGATAAAGTGTTGAAGCGATTCAACATGGAACAATCCAAGAGGGGATTGGTTCCAATGGTACGAGGTACCTCTCTGTCTAAAGACATGTGTCCTAAGACTCAGGAAGAGAGGGACAACATGAGTCAGATACCGTTCGCCTCGGCAGTCGGATCGATCATGTATGCTATGATATGTACACGACCTGATGTCTCATATGCTTTGAGCATGTGCAGCCGCTATCAGGCCGATCCAGGTGAAGGTCACTGGATAGCAGTTAAGAACATCCTTAAGTATCTTAAACGAACTAAGGATGCTTTCTTAATTTATGGAGGTGGAGAACTTGCGGTATCTGGGTATACCGATGCAAGTTTCCAAACCGACAAAGATGACTACAAGTCGCAATCTGGGTACATTTTTTTGTTTGAATAACGGAGCAGTGAGCTGGAAATCTTCCAAGCAAGATACTGTTGCCGATTCAACAACAGAAGCGGAGTACATCGCTGCATCTGAAGCAGCAAAGGAGGCAGTTTGGATCCGAAAGTTCCTAATCGGATTAGGGGTAGTTCCGTTAGCAGCTGAGCCCGTTCCATTGTATTGTGACAATAACGGGGCTATAGCACAGGCTAAGGAACCAAGGTCTCATCAAAGGTCCAAGCATGTTCTTCGACGTTACCATCTGATTCGGGAGATTATACATCGTGGCGATGTAAAGGTCGAGAAGGTCACATCAGATGACAACATTGCAGATCCGCTGACGAAGGCTGTTCTTCAGCAAGTTTTTGAACGACACATACATAGTTCGGGTATTAGATGCTTGAGTGACTGGCTATAGGCCAAGTGGGAGATTGTTAGACATTATGTCCCATAGCGTCACTGTTTGTAAATGATATTGTATTATTGTACAAAATTAACTATGTGATTATGAAATTGCCTTTTGCCGTTTTTTGTAATATTATTTACTTTGACTAATAAATGGCGAAAGTCCATATGATTAATACTGGATTGAGATGATATGAGACAGTATCAATCTATAAAAGTTTAATCATTAAATATCCCTAGTCGGAGTATTATCGAGATTGGACATCGATAATGCGGAATAGACTAGTATTGCGCTTGTGCACGTTGTGAGGGCACAACAGCATAGTTCTCATATATTTAAGTATTGGATACTTATGCAAGTGCAATAGGAGGTTGTGTTTTACCGATGGTACGGAAAACAGCTTCGCTCTGGATAGACCCCGCGGAATCCCATTGGTAGTATGTCTGCGTGTCTATGGGAGGCCGCATCAGGGTAGGTGTATATGGTCTTAACCTGAGACTTACATCGCTAGTACTTGCGACAATCGGTAAACTTTGGTTTTGGTGGTTGGGGACCCTAACCGGTTCTGTGTACACCTCTTCTGGGTTTATCGAGAATCGTAGTGTACTGGATGTGATGTCAAGATGGAAGTATCGCTTCAGACATATGGAGGTGATGATCACGCAGGACACAGAACTAGTACTCTATAAAAGGTTGCAACCGTCGGGAAAATATGACTAGGTCAGGATTGTCTGATTTAAAGAGACTAGCTGTTTGATGTCCGATATATGTTTCGTACGGGGCAGACACATCTCCAGCCCCAGGCCTAGCATGTGATCATCCGATACTGGATCGATGTACGCAATACTACGGTATACTACGCTTGATATAGATCTTATATTCCTATAAGAATATTTCTGGAGAATTGGGTAGACATGGCGCTTTGCTAGAAGCCAACCTTGTCTTGTGAATCGGTGAGAACGTAGTACGAGGTACGTGCGTGTTCGGATTATCCGACGACCGTATTTACTACTGCAACATATCGGAGATCTCTTGGGTCGCTTCCTGAAGATTCACCTATGATATTTGATTCGGACTTAATTAATCTTGGATTAATTGCGGAGAAACTTTATCTCGGATAAAGTACCTTGTTTAGAGAGAGAGAACGATTAATTTGGAATTAATCGATAAAATTATTATATTCGATATAATAATCGAAATTCGATTTCGACGCGAAATTAAAATTAGATTTTAATTCGGGCATACGAGTTAATTTAGAATTAATTCGTTAGCGACGTAAATAATAATTTCGCTAGGCGCGATTATTTATTTAAATTCGATTTAAATAACGTCGCGACGTAAGTTCGGTATTTCGGAAATATCGAACCCGAACGCGTGAGTGCACGTGGGCCCACTTTCATTTGGAAACGTGTGGGGCCCACATGACACATGTCATTATATGCATTATTTTATTGATGATGCATTGCATGGTGATAGTGTATATTACACTCAAATGTTATGCATGGAATTTGAGTGTTTGACACTCTAAGCCTTTGCATGGCTAGTGTCATAGATTTATTATTATTTAATAAATATTATGGCATAAATATAAATTGATTTTTGGTATCAAAATCAATTAAGAAATCTCTCTTCTCTCACTCACTCTTGACGAAAACTGCATGCAGTTTTGGTCTTCATCTTCTTCAATTTGGTTGCCAAAAGCTTGAAGAAAAGGTTGATTGTTTGGAACATGCAAGCTAGAAGCCATCAGGGATCACAAGATGGTGACAATAGGGAAAACCATCATAGAGCATAGGAGCATATACAACAACTTGTTGGATTTCTCTTCTTGTCTTCCTTGGCCGAACCTTATCTACCTTGGACTTCCATCTTGGCTTGATCTTTCTTCACACAAGAGATTGGAAGTATGATTCCGCCATACTTCATCTTTTATATATATTCTTTGTTGTATTCATGTATGCTTAATCTTTCCTTGGGACATATTATAGAAACCAACAGAAGATTCATTTTAGTAGCATTTTTAATTTACAAATTAAATAATTCAAAAGGAAATAACAAAAATTAACTTGTTTCGAATTAGGTTTGAGATACGTCTCAGAGTGAAACTCCTTACCAGCTATCTTTTACCATTCACCTTTTATCAAAATAAAAATACAAAAACACAAATATTTTTTTGTATTTTTGAAAATTTTTCAATTTTTTTGTATTTTTCGAAAAATTTTGAACTAAAAATATAAAACAACACAACTAAAAAAAAAGGTACTAATCAACTAATTCTCTCCCCAACCTAATGAGACATTGTCCCCAATGTCTTAAACATAGTAAAAGTTTAGAAGATAATACCTGGTTAGCTGAAATTCTACAGGAGATTAAAGGTTAAATCCAGATTAACACGACGCCTCTTACCACGATCATCCTCGGACCAATTTTATCTTTGAATGACAGGGTCAATTTGTGGTTCTAGCTAATAGTTGTCTATTAGATCCGGAGCATTCTGCAGTAAAGAGGAGTTCTTTTAAAGGTTTTGATATGAACCCATTTCTCCGGGCATCATCAAGAAACACACAAAGAAAATCATAAAATCCATCAACGTTAAACAGCCCAATTGGTTTCTGGTGTATGTTCAGGTTCGCCCAAGATAGTACTATAAAAATTTCCTCCAATGTGCCCAAGCCACCTGGCAAACAAAAAACATCAGCATTGTTAATCATTTCTACCAGTCGTTCAACATACCTGGCACCATCAGTTCCTCTCCGTTTGATGATCCAATAAGATTGGCCTCTGCCAAGGGTTTTGGGATGATTCCTAAAACGTTACTACCCTCCTTCCTGTACGGCTTTGAAACATCCCCATAATCCAAGATTGCCTCCGCCATATATTAAGTGCATATTCCTTGCAGCTAAGACTCGACCCAATTCCTGTGCTGCTTCTATGTATTGTGGTTTAGTACAATACACTACTACCGCAAACAAACAAATATTTTCAACTCGTCTTCTTGAAGTGGCTTCCATGTTTTTATGTTTTCTTTCTCAAATCAGGATGCCTTCAAAAGTGCATTGAGAGCTGAATTTATAGTACCTGAAAATGGTGAGTAAAAATAGCACAAGTATCTTCAAAGGACGATTAATAACAAAATAGTAAAATAGATCGTGATATGGTCAAAAAGGTCTGGATCCTGTCAGAGAAAATAAAAGAAAACAACAAAACAAATCAAATTATTAGGAAAGACAAAGAGATATAATATGTACAAGAATTAGATCTTGATTAACGTCTATGCGTCAAGGAAAGTTTCTCATCCATTTTTCTTATAAATTGGCAAACATGGTCTTTTTGAGTCAGATTCCCAAGACTTAACTGTTGTCTTTCTTTTTGAAATTGTGTATGTAATCTGCGAAAGGCTATGTGAACATATCCACTGGGAATGCGTCTCAAGAGTCGAAGATATAGCATCTAAAGACTCCTTACTCAAGCCATCCTAATGAATTTAATTTTGTCTTCTGCGATTATTAGACACCATTCCTAAAGAACGACAACGAGTATTGCAATTCCATCGTGCACATTGTAACAAACACCATTTGCTTAGCTCTTCGTTTCTTTGCATAGGTGCTTCTTTTCCCAAAACCAGGCAATGTGAAATAAAAGAGTCTGAAGACTCACCTGCCAATCGGACTCGTGCTTCAATTACCCAACGAATGTCAATTGGGAACACCATGGATCGTCAGTACCCTCATCCGTTCCAAGCGAGCTTTGTAAACTTTCATTAGAGATTTTTGAGGGAGAGAAGGAAATGTTTGTGAAGATTTGCGAGAGCTTCTTCCATCTTGAAATGTCTTAACTTGCAAAAAACTAAACACACAAAATTAAATCACAAACACCAAATCATAATATATACAAAATTGCATGGGTTTGCCTCCCTGCTAGCGCTAAGTTTAAAGTCGTCAGCCAGACTTGACTTCTCGAACGTTAAGCTGGATCTGAAAGTGTAACACTTTCTTTTTGTGTTCAAATGATTCTCCCCAGTAGTGCTTGACACGCTTGTTTTTAACCTTGAAGTGTTTGTTAGCGTCAGGATCATGTATCTCAACGGCTCTATTTGGTAAAACTTTGGTGATCACAAATGGACCTGACCACCGTGATTTTGGCTTCCATGGGAAGAATTTCACCCTTGATTTGTTTAACAGTAAAACCTTCTGCCCTGGTTCCAGTTGTATGCGCACTAAACTCCTCATCATGTCTTTTCTTGCCCTTTTCTTTGTATAATTTGGCATCTTCAAAAGGCTGATTGTGAAATTCCTCAATCCTAATTCGTTGAGCTGGTGGAACTTTTTCTTTCTGTTGCTGGTAGAGCAAAATGGGCTCTTTCAGTGCAAAGATGCTTTATCTTGAGGCTCCCTAGGCAATTGACATGTTTTAAGTTTGTCAGTAGACTTTGTCTTTCATCAGAGTTCTGAATGGTATTGTGTATCACATCGAGTTTGAAACATTCCTCATTCTTTCATCATATGGGAAATTCATGGCCTTGAAAACATTGAATGTTACTTCTTGGTCCTGTACCCTCATGGTTAGTTCTCCTTTTTGTACATCAATAACGGTTCGACCTGTATGTTGGTTTCTATAATATGTCCCAAGGAAAGATTAAGCATGTGAAATACAACAATGAATATATATAAAAGATGAAGTATGGCGGAATCATACTTACCAACTTTTGTGATGTAGAAAATCAAGCCAAGATGGAAGCTCCAAGGTTGATGATTTTCGGCCAAGGGAGACAAGATGTGGAAAGCTCCAAGCTTTGTGTATTCCAAGCTCTATGATAGTTTCCCTATCACCTCTTTTGATCCCTTGAAGGTGCTAGCCTTGCATGTGAGAAGATGTTCCAAACAACACACTATCTTCAAGCTTTTTGGCAACCAAAATGAAGAAGATGAAGACCAAAAACTGCATGCAGTTTTCGGCAATGTGAGAGAGAGAAGAGAGATTTTTCTAATTGATTTTTGATACCAAAAATCAATTTATATTTATGCCATAATATTTATTAAATAATAATAAATCTATGACACAAACCATGCAAAGGCTTAGAGTGTCAAACACTCAAATTCCATGCATAACAATTGAGTGTATTATACACTATCACCATGCAATGCATTATCAATAAAATAATACATATAATGACATGTGTCATGTGGGCCCCACACGTTTCCAATGAAAGCGGGCCCACGTGCACTCACGCGTTCGGGTTCGATATTTCCGAAATACCGAACTTGCGTCGCGACGTTAATTAAATCGAATTTAAATAAATAATCGCGCCTAGCGAAATTATTATTTACGTCGCTAATGAATTAATTCTAAATTAACTCGTATGCCCGAATTAAAATCTAATTTAATTTCGCGTCGAAATCGAATTTCAATTATTATATCAAATATAATAATTTTATCGATTAATTCCAAATTATCGTTCTCTCTCTAAATAAGGCACTTTATCCGAGATAAAGTTTCTCTCTCCAAATTAATCCAAGATTAATTAAGTCCGAATCAAATATCATAGGTGAATCTTCAGGAAGCGACCCAGAGATCTCCGGATATGTTGGCAGTAAATACGGTCGTCGGATAATCCGAACACGCACGTACCTCGTACAACGTTCTTACCGATTTACAAGACAAGGTTGGCTTCTAGCAAAGCGCCATGCCTACCCAATTCTCCAGAAATATTCTTATAGGAATATAAGATCTATATCAAGCGTAGTATACCGTAGTATTGCGTACATCGACCAGTATCGGATGATCACATGTTAGGCCTGGGGCTGGAGATGTGTCTGCCCCGTACGAAACATATATCGGACATCAAGCAACTAGTCTCTTTAAATCGGACAATCCTGACCTAGTAATATTGTCCCGACGGTTGCAACCTTTTATAGAGTACTAGTTCTGTGTCCTGCGTGATCATCATCTCCATATGTCTGAAGCGATACTTCCATCTTGACATCACATCCAGTACACTACGATTCTCGATAAACCCAGAAGAGGTGTACACAGAACCGGTTAAGGTCCCCAACCACCAAAAACCAAAGTTTACCGATGTCGCAAGTACTAGCGATGTAAGTCTCAGGTTAAGACCATATACACCTACCCTGATACGGCCTCCCATAGACACCTAGACATACTACCAATGGGATTCCGCGGGGTCTATCCAAAGCGAAGCTGTTTTCCGTACCATCGGTAAAACACAACCTCCTATCTCACTTGCATAAGTATCCAATACTTAAATATATGAGAACTATGCCATTGTGCCCTCACAACGTGCACAAGCGCAATACTAGTCTATTCCGCATTATCGATGTCCGATCTCGATAATACTCCGACTAGGGATATTTAATGATTAAACTTTTATGGATTGATACTGTCTCATATCATCTCAATCCAGTACTAATCATATGGACTTTCGCCATTTATAAATCAAAGTAAATAATATTACAAAACGGCAAAAGACAATTTCATTATCACATAGTTAATTTTGTACAATAATACAATATCATTTACAAACAGTGACGCTATGGGACATAATGTCTAACAATCTCCCACTTGGCCTATAGCCAGTCACTCAAGCATCTAATACCCGAACTATGTATGTGTCGTTCAAAAACTTGCTGAAGAACAGCCTTCGTCAGCGGATCTGCAATGTTGTCATCTGATGTGACCTTCTCGACTTTTACATCGCCACGATGTATAATCTTCCGAATCAATGGTAACGTCGAAGAACATGCTTGGACCGTTGATGAGACCTTGGTTCCTTAGCCTATGCTATAGCCCCGTTATTGTCACAATACAATGGAATGGGCTCAGCTGCTAACGGAACTACTCCTAATCCGATCAGGAACTTTCGGATCCAAACTGCCTCCTTTGCTGCTTCAGATGCAGCGATGGTACTCCGCTTCTGTTGTTGAATCGGCAACAGTATCTTGCTTGGAAGATTTTCCAGCTCACTGCTCACTGCTCCGTTATTCAAACAAAAAATGTACCCGGATTGCGACTTGTAGTCATCCTTGTCGGTTTGGAAACTTGCATCGGTATACCCAGATACCGCAAGTTCTCCACCTCCATAAATTAAGAAAGCATCCTTAGTTCGTTTAACATACTTAAGGATATTCTTAACTGCTGTCCAGTGACCTTCACTTGGATCGGCCTGATAGCGACTGCACATGCTCAAAGCATATGAGACATCAGGTCGTGTACATATCATGGCATACATGATCGATCCGACTGCCGAGGCGAACGTATCCGACTCATGTTGTCTCTCTTCCTGAGTCTTAGGACACATGTCCTTAGACAGAGAGGTACCACGTACCACTGGAACCAATCCCCTCTTGGATTGTTCCATGTTGAATCGCTTCAACACTTTATCAATGTATGTACTCTGGGAGAGTCCAAGCAGCTTTCTATATCTATCCCGGTAGATCTTTATTCCAAGAATAAAGGCGCTTCTCCCAGATCTTTCATGGAGAATTTTAATGAAAGCCAAGCTTTCACCGACGTTAGCATGGGAATGTCATTGCCTATAAGCATACGTCGTCAACATAAAGGACAATAAAGTAAGTGCTCTCCCACTAACCTTCTTGTATACACAAGGGTCATCTGCGTTTTGCACGAAATCATATTCTTTTATGATCTCATCAAAACGCTGATTCCATGATCGTGATGCTTGCTTCAATCCATAAATGGATCGATTTAACTTACAAACCTTGTTTGCAAGTCTAGGTACGATAAAACCGTCAGGCTGTTGCATATAAACATCCTCCAAAAGGTTTCCGTTAAGGAAAGCGGTTTTAACGTCCATCTGCCATATCTCGTAATCGAAATATGCAGCTATTG
Source organism: Zanthoxylum bungeanum (assembly GCA_019454045.1). Taxonomy (NCBI): domain Eukaryota; kingdom Viridiplantae; phylum Streptophyta; class Magnoliopsida; order Sapindales; family Rutaceae; genus Zanthoxylum; species Zanthoxylum bungeanum. The sequence goes on along the minus strand of SKCR01036986.1, from coordinate 76,145 downwards.
CAAGCATTATCCGAATGGATTTAATCATGGCAACGGTGAGAAGGTTTTCGTCATAATCAATACCATATTGTTGACGATACCCCTTCGCTACAAGCCTAGCTTTGTACGTTTGTACGTTGCCATCCATGTCGGTCTTCTTCTTGAAGATCCACCTCTGCATCCAATAGGCTTTATACGCCTTCTGGTGCATCAACCAGTGTCCAAACTTGGTTGGCGTACATGGAATCCATCTCGGACTTCATGGCATCTTGCCATAAAGCGGAATCGATATTTTGTATCGCTTCCTCATACGTAGCCGGTTCATTGTCCTCAATAAGATTAATATCTACATGAGGTGAGATCAGGAACCCATACCTCTCAGGTACTGTTCTGACTCTCTCCGACCTACGCGGTCATTGTGTATATGAAGTTTGTGGTACAGACTCATCCCGGATGGTCTGTTCATGTTCCGTCGTTGATTCATTGCCAGGAACAGTATCACTACGATCTTCATCGAGTTCTACTTTCCTCCCACTTACCACTGCATTTATAAAATCCTTCTCAAGGAAAAATGCTTGTAGAGCAACAAATACTTTGTTCTCTTGTGGGTGATAGAAGTAATATCCTTTGGTTTCCCTAGGATATCCTACAAAAAGGCATTTATCAGTTTTGGTTCAAGTTTGTACTTTCCAAACGTTTAACATATGCCCAGCATCCCCAAATCTTTAGGAAAGAGAAACCTGGTTTCCTTCCTGTCCATATCTCATATGGAGTCTGTTCAACAGACTTCGACGGTACCTTATTCAAATAAGTATAGCACTGTTTAATGCGTATCCCCAGAAGGATATTGGTAGCTCAGTGCGACTCATCATTGACCTTACCATGTCCAACAAGGTGCGGTTTCTCCGTTCGACACAAAACCGTTAATTGCGGTGTTTCCAGGAGGAGTCCACTGTGAAAGAATACCATATTCTTTCAAGTAATCTTGAAACTCATAACTTAAGTATTCGCCACCACGGTCTGACCGTAATGTCTTAATACTCTTCCCTGTTTGTTTCTCCACTTCGTGTCGAAACTCTTTAAATTTCTCAAAAGTTTCCGACTTGTGTCTCATAAGATACACATAACCGTAACGAGATGCATCATCTGTAAAGGTTACGAAGTAGTGAAATCCACCTCTAGCCTGGCTAGACATGGGCCCGCATACATCAGTATGAACAAGAGCCAACAATCTGTGGCACGTTCACCTTTACCGCTAAAAGGTGATTTAGGGCATTTTGCCTAAAAGACAAGATTCGCAGACGTCATATGAATTGAGATCAAATTCGTCCAAGTACCCACTCTTCGAAAGTGTGGATATGCGAGTCTTGTTGATGTGTCCTAGACGACAATGCCACATATAAGCTTCATCTTTTAGATTACTTCTTTTGAGCCTTTTGTTTGTCATTTTAAGAGATTCATTTATATTCAAAATATAAAGACCGTTATTTGCAACAGCTGTGCAAATTTCTGCATCATTTTTATATAAATAACACCCAGTGTTTCTAAATACAAAAGTGTAACCCTGCTGGGTTAACAATGATACAGATATAATATTCCTAGTCAAACTAGGCACAAAATAACAGTTCAAAAGTTTAAGTACATGCCCTGAGGGCAGTTCTAAAACAAAGTCCCTACGGCCAAAACAGCAACTGGTGTTCCGTTTCCGACCCGTAGATCCATCTCCCCTGACGCCAGCACCTGCTATCATGCAGATCCTGCACATCAGTACAAATATGAGCACCACAACCAGAATCAAAAATCCAATTTTTAAAACTAAAAGTATTCATATTTATCTCAATAACAAACATACCAGAGGCGATAGCCTTGCCAGCCTTGATATCCTCCCTGCACAATGCTCATTTGGCAGTCACGTTTCCAGTGACCCCTCTTGCCGCAGTTGAGGCAGATGTCGCGAGATTTGTCCTTTGGCTTCCTATAAGCCACTGTCAACTTGCCTTGCCCTTGTTCTTGAACTTCTTCTTCCTGGCACCTCCAATTGCCTTGGGCCTAGCCTTTGGCGCATGAGAGGTCGATGCATAATGCGCCTCGCGCTTGCTCCCATTTAGGAGTTCCCTTTCGGACTCCTTCAATACGGATAACAGCTCTCCAAGAGTGTCATCTGTATCCATCAACTTGTAGTTGATTATGATTTGTTTCCAGTATCAGGAAGTGACTGCAAGATCATATCTATAGTCAGCTCAGCTCCAAGACTATTCCCATATTGGCCAACTCATCAATATCGGCGATCATTTGAGTCCCGTGGGCCTCAACTGATGCGCCGTCTGTCATCCGGGAGCGGAAGAGTTTCCTTACTAGCTCGTACCTCTTCATCCGCTTATTGGTGCGGGAAGATCACGCAATCTTGCATCATGTTATAGGGATCCAAGTCCCTGTACTGGCGTCTGAAATGCTGGGTCATTGCAGCTAGCATAACTGACTGAGCTTGGTCACAATCGTCACTATGAGTCTTCCATAACTCTAGCTCCAGTGGCTCAGTGGGTTCAGGCGGGAGAGGTCTCTGAATAGTAACAGTATCCTCTCAGCCCCAAGCACTATCTTGAGGTTCATTTCCCAGTCGGCAAAGTTTTGTCCCTTTGAAGACATTATCGCCAATGATTATGTCGCGGATATTACCTTTGCCAATCATCTTGACAACTATAGTCCGACTATAAAGTCAACGATGTTATGGGTACAGTCAAACTGTTACAAGTAAAATAACAATATATTAGTCCAACTAATTATTTAAAATATTGACGAAATAATTTTGAAAGACGCGTAAGGCTAAGTATCTGAATGAAATTGCAAATTCAATAATAGCCTCCCACTATTTTCTTCAAGTTTCTAACCCTCTTTAGAGAACTCGGGAAATCGAATTTCCTAGTGGGCTAGGATCCCGTTAAATAACACACAATCAAGTCCGAAACATATGTATAATGTCCATGATCAATTGGATCTCATCCAATTCCTAGATCCGGTTAGGTGGACATCCAAGTCCGAAACATATGTATAATGTCAATGTAACCATTACATTTTCCTAACCATATCCTCCGAATCATCTAGGCCTTGGCTTTGGCCAAAAACAAACCTAATGATTCCAGTTAAGCGGGACCCATTGACGAGGAAAGTTTTGTAATCAATGTCATTGGACAAAAGTGATCTTGACTTTGGCCAATAAAAATCACGATTTGGACAAGACACCGATATGCAACAAACTCTCATGATTCAAGTACATCCTTGATTGACAAAGGTCTTGACTATGGTCAAAAACAAACCAATGCCAACTTCGGATCTTGAACAAGAACCATTCAATGGAAGGATATTCACTTAATATAAATTGAGGGATTTTCGCGTAATTGGCAACCAATTTATTTATCTTTGTTAGGTCTCATCATCATACACCCTTAAGCATGCTTCTAAAACATCATAAAGCGCGTAAAGTAAATTAATAGTGATATGCGGATGGATATATAACAACTTTTTCTAGAACAAATCACTCCCTTTCCTCTCCCCGCTAGCTACTTTCTACTACTACCCAATTACATAATACAATAAGAGAAACCTCATTTACATTGAGGGGAATTAGGTTAGAAGAGAATACAAGAGATAAAGAGATAAGGCTGGACACGCAGGTCCAATTTAATAATTCCAAATATACAATAATTTCTAAAATTACCCTTTCCCTTCTAATATCCATCCGATATACACTATTCATTCATCACATACATATATATTCAAACAAGACATGCTTTTACAACCAATCTAATCCAATTAATTAGTCTTTGTTAAAGTGATCATCCAATGTTCAAACAATGGTTTGATTTTGCGCGAGTCCAACTCGATTGAGAATAAGTACATAAGGTACGAATTCGCGAATTATATCGAACTACTACTATTAAATCTAATTTAATTCGTAATCAATACTAATTCAATTATTTAATTCCAAATTAAATGTTTACACTTTTAATGTGCTTTAAAGACTTAGATTCTAAATCTAATCCTATTGGGTCTCAAAGCCCAACTAACATCCAATGTTAAATTTAATTCAATCAAATGGGCTTTCAATTGATTTATTAAGGCTTGGGCTTTGGTCAATGTGGGTCAAACCCAATTACCAAGCCCAAATAGGAATCACCCTTAAATGCCATAAAACCAATTTTAAGCCCATAAGGCCCAATTAAATTTTTATTTAAAGCCCATTAATTAAATTTTAATATTCCAAACATTAAAGTCCATTTATTAAAGTGTAATACCAAGATTAATATATTAACCCAATATTTCAAAAATACCCATTTAATTTATTAATCATCTATTTTTAAAATAAATGTCCAACATTAATTTTAACAAAAATCAACTCCTTTACATGTCCATTATGTAATTCGGCCAAGGTGAGTTTTTTTGTCGATTGTTTTTCAATCCGATGAATTAAATCTACGTCCCGTACACGTTCTAAGTCATCCAATGATCTTAAACACAAAAAAAATTCCAATCCACTCCAAGTAGCAACACATTCGGCCAAGGCATGAATTTGGGGAAAAAATCATCCAATGCATTTTTCATAAAATTGATTCCATGTAACATCATTCTATATACATGTAAGCATTCTTATTTCATCAAATTTCACAAGAACATGCTTCAACCAATTTTATCATACCATTCGGCCAAGGTTGAATTTTTGGGGAAAAATCATCCAATGCATTTTTCATAAAATTGATTCCATGTAACTCATTCATATACATGCAAGCATTCTTATTAATCAAATTTCACAAGAACATGCTTCAATCAATTTCTTCATACCATTCGGCCAAGGTTAAATTTTTGGGGAAAAATCATCCAATGCATTTTTCATAAAATTGATTCCATGTAACATCATTTTACATACATGCAAGCATATCATTCATCAAATTTCACAAGAATGCTTCAACCAATTTTGTCAAATTTTAACCTAAAGTATTTCATGCTTAACCATGGCTCCATGATACCATTGTTGGTTTCTATAATATGTCCCAAGGAAAGATTAAGCATGTGAAATACAACAATGAATATATATAAAGATGAAGTATGGCGGAATCATACTTACCAGCTTTGTGATGTAGAAAATCAAGCCAAGATGGAAGCTCCAAGGTGGATGATTTTCGGCCAAGGAGACAAGATGTGGAAAGCTCCAAGCTTTGTGTATTCCAAGCTCTATGATGGTTTCCCTATCACCTCTTTTGATCCCTTGAAGGTGCTAGCCTTGCATGTGAGAAGATGTTCCAAACAACCACACTATCTTCAAGCTTTTTGGCAACCAAAATGAAGAAGATGAAGACCAAAACTGCATGCAGTTTTTCGGCAATGTGAGAGAGAGAAGAGAGATTTTTCTAATTATTGATTTTTGATACCAAAAATCAATTTATATTTATGCCATAATATTTATTAAATAATAATAAATCTATGACACAAACCATGCAAAGGCTTAGAGTGTCAAACACTCAAATTCCATGCATAACAATTGAGTGTATTATACACTATCACCATGCAATGCATTATCAATAAAATAATACATATAATGACATGTGTCATGTGGGCCCCACACGTTTCCAAATGAAAGCGGGCCCACGTGCACTCACGCGTTTCGGGTTCGATATTTCCGAAATACCGAACTTGCGTCGCGACGTTAATTAAATCGAATTTAAATAAATAATCGCGCCTAGCGAAATTATTATTTACGTCGCTAACGAATTAATTCTAAATTAACTCGTATGCCCGAATTAAAATCTAATTTTAATTTCGCGTCGAAATCGAATTTCAATTATTATCGAATATAATAATTTTATCGATTAATTCCAAATTAATCGTTCTCTCTCTAAATAAGGCACTTTATCCGAGATAAAGTTTCTCCGCAATTAATCCAAGATTAATTAAGTCCGAATCAAATATCATAGGTGAATCTTCAGGAAGCGACCCAAGAGATCTCCGGATATGTTGGCAGTAAATACGGTCGTCGGATAATCCGAACACGCACGTACCTCGTACTACGTTCTTACCGATTACAAGACAAGGTTGGCTTCTAGCAAAGCGCCATGCCTACCCAATTCTCCAGAAATATTCTTATAGGAATATAAGATCTATATCAAGCGTAGTATACCGTAGTATTGCGTACATCGACCCAGTATCGGATGATCACATGTTAGGCCTGGGGCTGGAGATGTGTCTGCCCCGTACGAAACATATATCGGACATCAAGCAACTAGTCTCTTTAAATCGGACAATCCTGACCTAGTAATATTGTCCCGACGGTTGCAACCTTTTATAGAGTACTAGTTCTGTGTCCTGCGTGATCATCATCTCCATATGTCTGAAGCGATACTTCCATCTTGACATCACATCCAGTACACTACGATTCTCGATAAACCCAGAAGAGGTGTACACAAACCGGTTAAGGTCCCCAACCACCAAAACCAAAGTTTACCGATTGTCGCAAGTACTAGCGATGTAAGTCTCAGGTTAAGACCATATACACCTACCCTGATACGGCCTCCCATAGACACCTAGACATACTACCAATGGGATTCCGCGGGGTCTATCCAGAGCGAAGCTGTTTTCCGTACCATCGGTAAAACACAACCTCCTATCGCACTTGCATAAGTATCCAATACTTAAATATATGAGAACTATGCCATTGTGCCCTCACAACGTGCACAAGCGCAATACTAGTCTATTCCGCATTATCGATGTCCGATCTCGATAATACTCCGACTAGGGATATTTAATGATTAACTTTTATGGATTGATACTGTCTCATATCATCTCAATCCAGTACTAATCATATGGACTTTCGCCATTTATAAATCAAAGTAATAATATTACAAAACGGCAAAAGACAATTTCATTATCACATAGTTAATTTTGTACAATAATACAATATCATTTACAAACAGTGACGCTATGGGACATAATGTCTAACACTGTAGCCAAGAACGGTCTCCCGAGGATGATTGGCACGTCTGCGTCTTCCTCCATATCAAGGACAATAAAATCTGCTGGGAAATGAATTTGTCAACCTTGACCAGCACATCCTCAACTACGCCTCTTGGAAATACGAGCGTTCTATCAGCAAGTTGCAGTGAGACTGAAGTTGGCATTGTTTCTCCAATCTGTAATTTCCTGAAAATAGAAAAAGGCATCAAGTTAACACTAGCACCTAAATCACATAAAGCCTTACCAAAGTTATGTTCTCCTATGACGCAAGGAACAATGAAACTCCCAGGATCTTTCAACTTCGGGGGAAGTTTCCTCTGAATGATAGCACTGCATTCTTCAGATAATGCTATTGTCTCGTAATCTCCCAATCTCCGCTTTCGTGAAAGAATATCTTTCATGAATTTGGCATAGGTGGGCATTTGTTCCAACGTTTCTGCAAATGGAATGTTGATATGCAACTTTTTGAAGATTTCCAGGAACCGAGAAAACTGCTTGTCCAATTTGTTCTTCTGAAGACGTTGAGGAAAATGTGGAGGTGGAGTGATCTGTTCTTTTTCCTTTGCTTCTTTTTCCTCCATCTGTTGCTTTGTTTCTTTTGGAACTTCCTCAGCAGTTTTTTTGGCTCCAACATCTTTGTTGATTTCAGTACCGCTTTTTAACATGATGGCATGACATTGTTCCTTCCCATGTTTCTTGGATTTGGCTCAGTGTTGCTAGGAAGGGTACCTGGCGGTCTGTAACTCTGAGTATTTTCCAGTTGTCCCATTTGATTCTCCAGTGCTTTAATAGAAGCATATTGACTTTGAATTAATGCTGATTGGGATTGAAACATAGCATCATATCTTGCTGCTTGAGAGTCGTGTTTTGCTTCTAACTTTTTCAAGTGGGTCAACACTTCTGTTATTCCTGGTTCATTTGCCTGCTCCTGGCTTTTGTTCTGTTGTTGGAATTCAGGTGGTGGATAGTTTTGTTGTTGGCCTGAATTGTTGCTCCATGAAAAATTGGGATGATTCCTCCACCCTGGGTTGTAGGTGTTGGAATATGGATTGTTCCCCTGTCTGTTGAAATTGTTGACAAAATTCACTGTCTATTCTGCTGAACTGGTTCTGGTGCTCCTTTATATGATGAACTTGTGGATCCACCATTAACCTTCATGTTAAGAGTTTCCAGATTTTTGCAAATCATATCCTGCTTGACATTCAGTGCTGTGTTGGCTCCAACTTCATAAATTCCTGCGATTCTTTGGATCATGCTCCTTTCTGTTGGCCACAAAGAATTATTGTTGGCCATTTCTTCAATTAAATCCCAAGCCTGATCTTCTCCTTTTGCCATTAGTGCTCCTCCAGCAGCAGCATCAATTGTGGTTCTCATTATTCCAGAAAGTCCATTATAGAATGTTTGGACTTGAAGCCATTTTGGAATCTCATGGTGAGGACATTTCCGGAGCAAATCTTTGTACCTTTCCCAAGCTTCGCAGAGGGATTCTGAATCTTGTTGTACAAAGGATGTGATGTCATTCCTCAACTTTACAGTTCTGGCCGGTGGAAAGTATTTTGCAAGGAATTTGGTGGCTAGAGTGTTCCAAGTTGTGATGGAACCTACTGGTAGTGAATGTAGCTAAGCTTTAGCTCTGTCCTTCAAGGAGTATGGGAAAACTCGCAGTCTCATTGCTTTTTTCGATGCTCTGTTGTAGTTGAAAGTACCGCAAACTTCCAGGAAGTTACTGATGTGGGCATTAGGATCTTCAGTTGCATCCCCCCGAACTGAACTGACTACTGAATCATCTGAATGCATGTTTTGATGTCACACGCATTTGCTGGTGAGGGAGGAAGTACAATACAGGAAATGAGTTTGTCAACCACCGGAATGGTTCTGTCTCGAATGGGAATTGGTGGTGCAACCTCCAACGGTTCAAGTTCCATGTTGACTAAAGGTTCTTGGCCTTCTCGCCTTTCCTTTCTCAACTGTCTGATGGTTCTTTCAATTTCTGGGTCAAGCGATCAGAGTTCAAAGCTTCTGGTTCGTCTCATGTAGTTTATGAGAACCTGAAACACAAGAAAACAAAAACAATAAGTAAAAAGAAATTAGATACAAGTAACATATCTAACCCCTAAATTAATAGTGAAAGATAAATAAGTCCCCGGCAACGGCGCCAAAAACTTGACAGGCGTAAACACACACGTATAACGCAAGCTCACGTATCGTTCAACTAGTATAAAAATATCGATCCCACGAGTACTTAATATCTAATCTATTAATTTTATGAAGTCAAATGATTACTAGTATCTAACAGGTGTTTGATTGATTTGAAATGGTGACGATTCTAAATTTAAAAACAAGTAAATAAAATTGTTCGAAAGTAGGTTTTAAGAAAATTCAATATTAAAAACTATCTACGATTGTGATTTCTTCCAATATCATTTAAAGATGAAGTGGTTATTTTATGTTTGTGTAATAAATCGGTTTACTAACCTGGAATACTAAATTATGCAAAAGCCTATGTCGATGGTAAGACGCAAATACTCAGTTTAACCCAATTTAACTATATGTCTATGTCAACCAAATTTTTTGGATTCATTAAATTTAAGTTCCAATTATGGCTACCCCCGCCCGACAGGTATATGTCTATCCTGTAAGGAAATCTATTAAAGGGTTATCTATCCTCAAGGAAGATCGTGGGCTATTAAGTCTAAGGCTGAAACCTAAAATCCCTATGTCTATTTCATTTTAGATTTACCACATCAATCTTATTGGTGATGTGAAAACAAGAAGCATTAAGCTTAAGACTTAATAAGTAAACCTTTAAATTACCCAAACTATAATTTAACCCTTTATAAACCGGTGATATTGGATTTCATCACAACCCCAGATAATTGGCTTAGTTACGACACATATTTACAGGTAGTAAAAAAATCTTAAATAAAATAAAAGACATAAAGTAAAATACTGAAAATTAAATGCTGAAAAGTAAATGCTGAAAGTAAATGCTGAAATTAAATACTGAAATTAAATGCTGAAAAGTAAATGCTGAAAGTAAATTGCTAAAAAGTAATTGCTGAAAAGTAAATTAAGTAAAATTACAATAAAAGAAAATGCTGAGGTAAAAGGATCCACTTTTATTACTTCTATTTTAGATATCTCCCTTAATATAATATATTAACTTTGCATGATAATTACCAACCAGCCATATAGGCGGTATCCAGATTAAGTCAAATTAATAATTAATTACCAACCGATCAATCAGGTGGTATCCAGTTTAGTCAGGTTAAAACCAATTTAAATAATTACCAACCGACCAATATGGCGGTATCCTGGTTAAGTCAGGTTTTAACTAGTTTATATATTATAATTAAGGGAGATTAATCTAAATATTAGTAATAAAAGTTTTACCTTTTACCCCAGCAAATGAGAGTTACCTCCTCATTACTGAAAAGTAAAAACTGAAAATTAAATAAAGAAAAGTACTGTGCGTAAAAGTAAATTGCGGAAAGTAAAAACTGAAAAGTAAAGAAAAGAAAGTGCGAAAACGAAAATTAATTACTGAAAGTTGTAGATCTTTGAGTCTTCTTTAATCTGGAACTTGAATCAGCTCAATCCGATATCTAAGTAAAAAGTTATGCCCAAAATACGACAGATGCGCAAAACTGGAATTTCCAAAACTGCACTTCGTCAAAACGCCCTTTCATGTTTCCAATCTCCAAAATTAAAATATCAAGTCCAATAATTGCCATTATTTGACCCATATTTCATCCTAAATGATTTCATTGAGACCCGATATTATTTTATCTGCAAAATAAACTAAAACACATCAAAACGTTCATCAACCCGAGAAACTAAACAAAATATTAAGTTAAAGGGGCGGTAAATATTGATATATTTTCTGCTCATCACAGGGGTACTGGTCAGGGGCTGTTTGGTGCGATTCAGGGGTACTGGTCAGTGGGCTGTTTGGTGCGGTTCAGGGGTACAGGTCAGGGGCTATTTGGTGCGGTTCAGGGGTAACAGGTCAGGGGCTGAAACTTGGGGCAGTTTTGTTGATGATTTGCGGCAGTTTATGGAGGGCTTATTTGCGTAAATTTAAGCACTATGTGAGGGGGCTGTGGCGTTAATTTGTGGGGCTGCTGAGCGTCGGTTTGTGTGTTGATTTTGAGAGGCTACTATGGGGTGTTTTCTTTGGCTATCTGAGTGGAGTTGAGGGGTATCTGAGTGTGTTTCTGATAGTTCAACAAGAAGAAGCAAGGGCTGTGGTTTACCGAGAGTGATGTGACTGGGGAGAGGGCCGAGTGAGAGAGAGAGGCTAAGGTTTCTTGAGGTCGTATGAATGCTAGTGAGTGTCTTTCTTTGTTGGGCGTGAATAGCTTTGTCCTTTTATAGGATGATTTGCGTGAATATGCTAGGGTACGTGGGCTGCTTTTTTTGTTTTTGTTTGTTGCGTTAGTGGGGGCTGTGGCTTTGAGAAGAGTTGAAGTGATTGGCCAGTGGCGTGAGGGGCGTGATAGGGTTTTTTTGTGCTGTTTGGTGAAGAGAGAAGGGAGCGCTTGCTAGGGTTTTTCTATCATTTACGTGTCGTGCATGGGGTTTGTTTTGAAGGGTTTTTGTGAGGAGTGAGAGACGTGAGGATGCTAGGGAGAGAGAGGAGGGGTGTGAATGAGCTAGGGGTTTCAAGGTTGAGTTTAAGCTTCTTTTTATAGGCAAAGGTTAGGGTTTACCTTGCATGGGAAGGAAAGAGATCATGCAATCAATGGTGATATCTCCTAATTAGCATATCACAAGGAAAGTATCTACTTAATTTAGGGAGGTGATTTGTTTAAATTTGATTTGATTTCTTTTAATTAGGAATGTGATTTATCTTGATTTTATTTGCTTTCATTTAATTTAATTTAATTTTTGACATGAGTTTTAAATGTTTTAATTATTATTGGATGTGATTTGATGGGCTTGGGCTAGGTGGGCGTGTGGCATTGGTTTTGGGCTAGGTGGGCGTGTGGCTTTGGTTTTGGGCTAGAGATGTGTTTTAAAACAGAGGTCCAACAAGCAAACCCGAAGCTAAACAAGCGAATTAAATCCAACAAGATGTCAATTCCTGACTCTTCCCTTCTGACGTTCGTTTCTCGCGACTTCCATAATTTAAAGAGGTAGTGTCTCCATGTGAGACTCATCATCGGGACTTACATGCAAAATGCAGTGCCTACACGTTGTTTGAACATTGGATGGTCATTAATTAAAGATTAATTATTTGGATTAGATTGATTGAACAACATGCTTTGTGTGAATACTTGGATGTATTTGTATGAATAATGTATATCTGATGGATATTAGATGAGTGTGGACAATTTTGGAAATTGTTGTAAGTATGATACTTATTTATTAAATTGGACCTGATTGTCCAGCCTTTCACCTCCTTATCTCTTTGTATTTCTCTTCTCACCAATTCCCCTCAATGCAAATGAGGTTTCTCTAATGTATTATGTAATTGGGTAGAAGTATGTAAAGTGCCAGCGGGAGAGAGGAAATAGAGTGATTTGTTCTAGGAATAAATTGTATTATATATCCATCTGCATATAATTATTAATTTTATTCACGTCTTATTATGCTTTTAGAATGCATGTTTAAGGGTGTATGATGAGACCTAATCAAAGATAATAAATTGGTTGCCAATTTACACGAAAAATCTTCATTAAATATTAAGCGTTTTCCTTCCATTGAGTGGTTCTTTCTCAAGATCCAGATTGGCATTAGTTTGTTGGCCAAAGTCAAGATCATTGTCCATCGCGGTTGTGTTTGAACCACGAAAGCTTTGTTACATATCGCATGTCTTGGGCAGTTATGATTTGATGGCCAAAGTCAATGTCACTTCTGTACATCGATGTGAATTACGAAGATTTCCCACTGTCAATGAGTCACGCTTAACTGGAATCATTAAGCTCGTTGAAGCAAAGCCAAGGCTTAATTGATTTAGAGGAAAAGGTTAGGAAATATATATTGATATATATTTTGGACTTAGAGGTCCACCTACCGGATCTAGGAATTGGATGGGATCCAATTGATCTTAGAAGTCTACCTAGTTAAGTTTCATACAGCTTGTTGGCCAAAGTCAAGGTTGTGTGTTATTTAACGGGATCCTAGCCCACTAGGAAACTGGGTTTCCCGAGTACTCCACATAGGGTTAGAGGCTCGCCAAAAAATAATGGGAGGCCAGTATTAAATTTGCAATTTCATTTAATACTTGCTTACACGCGCTCTTTTATTTTATTTATCGTTGTTGTAAATATATATAATAGTTGGACTAATATCTTTTATTGCTTTCATTGAACAGTTGGACTGCTTTCACAGTACTCCACTTGTAGTTGGTCATATAGTTAGACTATAGTAACCATTACATTTTGATTGTACCTGAAATCGTTGATTGGATAGTTGGACTATTACAATCGAGATGGCTGGAAAGATTAGCGTTAGGGACATCATCCTGGGCGACAATGTCTTTAACGGCTCTAATTTTCCCGATTAGGAGATGAATCTTAGGATAGTCCTGGGAGCCGAGAAGTTACTCTATGTTATAGAGAAACCTCTCGGGCCTAAGCCCGGAGTTGAGCAAATAGTAGAGCATGAGCTTTGGAAGACTCATCGTGATAATAACTTTAGTGCTCAATCTGTCATGCTTGCCGCAATGACTCCTCAATTTTGTCATCTGAACAAAGGATTGGATCCTTATAGTATGATGTTGAAATTGAAGGATCTTCACAGATCTAACCTTAGATCTCAGAAGTATGAATTACAGAAGAAGCTCTTTCGCTCACGTATGTCAGAGGGTACATCTGTCGAGCACTATGTGTCGCAGATGATTGCTGACATCGAACAGCTATGTCAGCTGGGCATAACCTTCGAGGCTGAGACTTCCATAGATTTGATCTTATAGTCTCTGCCCGACTGTTGGGGCGGGTTAATCATGAACTATAATATGATGAACCAAGAGAAGACTCTTGGAGAGTTGATGGCGAAGCTGAAAGAGGCAGAGCCAGAGCTTTTGAAGGGTAAGAAGCGCGAGACGCATCTTACTTCGACATCTCAGAAGGCAAAGGCTTGGTCGAAGGCTTCTGGAGGTGTGAAGAAGAAGAAGAAAAGAAAGGGCAAGGCCAAATCATCGCAGTCTTCTGGGAAGACTAAGGATAAATCCCAAGATGCCTGCCTACAGATTGGCAAACAGGGTCACTGGAAGCGTGACTGCCATGAGTACAAGGCATACATGAAGGAAGTGAAGGCGGGCAAGGCTCCGACTTCAGGTATGTTTGTTATTGAAATAAACATGTCTACTTCTAGTTTTAAAAATTGGATTTTTGATTCTAGATATGGTACTCATATATGTACTGATGTGCAGGATCTGCAGATTAACATGAGACTGACTTCAGGAGAGATCAACCTCCGAGTTGGAAATGAGACTAGAGTCGTCGTTTTGGCCGTTGGCACTTATATTTTGGAACTGTCCTCGGGGCATGTACTTTCATTATCAGACGGTTATTATGTACATAGTTTGACTAGAAATATTATCTCTGTATCTTGTTTGACCCAATGCGGGTATACCTTTGTATTCCGGAACACTGGGTGTTTTGTTTATAATGATGATTTTGAGATATGTACTACTGATGCTAATAATAGTCTTTAGATTTTGAATATAAATTAATCTCAAACTATAATATGACAAACAAAAGGCTCAAAATGAGTAAAACAGATGAAACTTATCTGTGACATTGTCGTCTATGACACATTAACAAGACTCGTATATCCACACTTTCGAAGAGTGGATACTTCGACGGATTTGATCCTAATTCATATGACGTCTGTGAATCTTGTTTATTAGACAAAATGCCTAAAATGCCTTTTAGCGGGAAATGTGTATGTGCCACGAACTGTTAGCCCTCATTCATAGTGACGTATGTGGGCCCATGTCTAGCCAGGCTAGAGGTGGATATGAATACTTCGTAACATTTACGGATGATGCATCGCGTTACGGTTATGTGTATCTTATGAAACACAAGTTGGAAACTTTTGATAAATTCAGAGAGTTTCGACACGAAGTAGAAAATCAGACCCAAAAAAGTATTAAAACATTACGGTTGGACCGTGGTGGAAAATACTTGAGCAATGAGTTTCTCGATTACTTGAAAGAGTATGGGATTCTTTCACAATGGACTTCTCCTGAAAAATCTTAATTGAGTGGTCAGTCCGAACGGAGAAATCGAACTTTGTTGGACATGGTAAGGTCAATAATGAGTCGCACTGAGCTACTAATTTCCTTTAGGGGATAAGCATTGAATAGTGTAATACTTATTTTTAATAAGGTTCCGTCAAAGTCTGTTGGACAGACTCCATATGAAATATGGATAGGAAAGAAATCGGGTTTCTCATTCCTGAAGATTTGGTGATGCTGAGCATATGTTAAACGTTTGGATGGTACCAAACTAGAACCCAAATCGGATAAGTGCCTATTTGTAGGTTATCCTAGGGATACCAAAGGATATTATTTCTACAACCCACAAGAGAACAAGGTATTTGTTGCTCTCCATGCGTTTTTCCTCGAAAAATAATTCCTAAATACAGTGGTAAGTGGAAGGAAAGTATAACTCAATGAAAATCGGAGTGATACGATTCCTGGCATCGATCCCCTCACGGAACACAAACAGTTCATCAGGGATGAGACTGTTCCAAAATCTGCTAATACACAAGAACCGCGTAGGTCGGAGAGAGTCAGAAAACAACCTGAGAGGTATGGGTTTCTGATCTCACCTCATGTAGACATTAATCTTATTGAGGATAATAAACCGGCTACGTATGAGGAAGCGATACAAGGTATCGACTCGCTTTATGGCAAGAGGCCATGAAGTCCGAAATGGATTCTATATATACAACCAAGTTTGGACACTAGTTGATGTACCAGAAGGCATTATGCCTTTTGGTAGCAAATGGGTTTTCATGGTGAAGACAGACATGGATGGCAACATACAAACGTATAAATATAGGCTTGTAGTGAAAGGGTATCGTCATCAACATGGTGTCGATTACGAAAAAACCTTTTTCCTATTGCCATGATTAAATCCATTCGGATAATGCTTGCTAAAGCTGCATATTTCGATTATGAAATATGGCAGATGGACATCAAAACTGCTTTCCTTAATGGAAAAATTTTGAAGGATGTTTATATACAACAGCCTGACGGTTTTATCGTGCCAAAACATGCAAACAAGGTTTGCAAGTTAAATCGATCCATTTATGGATTGAAGCAAACATTGCGTTATTGGAACCAACGTTTTGATGAGATCATATTACATATGGTTTCATTCAAAACGAAGATGATTCTTGTGTGTATAAGAAGGTTAGGGGGAGCGTACTGACAATGATTGTCTTATACGTTGATGATGTATTGCTTCTTAGCAATGACATTCCCATATTAAAGTCGATGAAAGCTTGGCTTTCATTAAAATTCTCTATGAGAAACTTGGGAGAGGCAACAATTATTCTAGGAATAAAGATCTACTGGGATAGATCTAAAAGTTGTTGGCACTCTCCGAGAACTCGTACATTGACAATATTGAAGAGATTCAACATGGACCAGTCCCAAAAGAGGCTACTTCTGGTGTCACATGACGTCTCTCTATCTAAGGACATGTGTCCTAAAACTCAAGATAAGAGAGATTCAATGAATCAGATCCTATTCGCTTAAGCAGTCGGATCGATCATGTATGCCATAACATGTACGCGACCTGATGTCTCATACGCTTTGAGCATATGTACTCATAATCAGGCCGATCCAGGTGATGGTCACTGGATTGATGTTAAGAACATCCTTTAGTATCTTAGACGAACTAAAGATGCTTTCTTAATTTATGGAGATGGAGAACTTGAGGTGACTGGGATCACCGATGCAAGTTTCGATTTAATTACGTCACGACGGAAGTTCGTTAATTCAGAATTAGCGAACCCGAGCCCGGGAGTGTTTGCGGGCCGACTCGCATTTGGAATCGAGTAGGGCCCACATGTCACATCACTTGTCACTTTAAAGTAGCTTTTTAGTGATGGGTTTAGGTGAAGTTGTTGGTGACTTAATTTATACTCCATTTGAAAGCATTGAATGACTATTACCAAATCCACTTTTGGTATATCATTTACTTTGATTTTTGAAATCAAATATACAAGTCTTCTACTCTATTTCCTCTCCCCAACCTCACGGCATTGTGCCATTTTATCCCTCTCTCATTTTTCTTCTTCCATGGTCGAATGTTCAAGGATGAAGATGGTGATTTTTGTGGCAAAAATCACCAAGAGCTAGCACTCAAAAGTGGACATACAAAGGTGATAGGGAAACTTTTCGCATGAGCATGGAATAATCAAATAAAGCTTAGACCTTGGAGCTTCCATGGAGGTGGTGACCGAAAATCACAAGGAGCACAAAAGAGAGAAAGCCGAGAGCTTCAAGGGAGCATTAAAGGGCTTGTGTTCGACGCATCGCAAATTCGACCATTGTAAGTATGATTCCTCCATACTTCTTATTGTATTCGCACATGATTTCTTGCCTGAAATTGATCTCGGGACTATAGTAGAAACCCAACAATGGTATCTTGAGCCATTTTGAGCATGGAATTTGATATTGGTAAAATTTGGGTAAATTGAATTTGAGCATGTTTGAGTGAAATTAATTGTTTGAGCATGCTTGTTAATGGATGACTTGGAGTTGTTTGTGATCAATTTTGTGAAAATTGGATTGGATCAAATTTTCCCCATAATTATGGCTTGGCCGAAACTTGGTGTTGCCCTAAGGTCATGGTATTTTTTGATTTTGATCATTGGATGAGTTGAAATCATTTGGGAAATGTTAATTTGAGATTTAATTGGATTAAATTTGGAATTGGACTTAAAACCCTGAATGTCGTGACATTGAAACATGTAAAATGATGTGATTTTTTTATTCAAATGTGTTGGACATGTTTTAATGATGATAAGCATATTTAATTGAGTAAATTAGTGTTTTGGAAATATTAATTTGGTTAATTAATTATGGCATACACTTTAGGTTAATTAAATTATGAAATTTGGAATTTTGGTAATTTAATTAATTGGGCCAAATTGGAATTGGGCTTGTAAAGTTGTAATTGGGCTTAATGGGCTTGGTTGGGCCAAGTTTGGTTTAGGCTAATTGGTTGGATCCAATGGGCCCAAAACCATATCCATAAAGTCCAATTATGACTTAATGGACCTTTAATTTTAATTGGGCCTAATTGGTTTCTTGGCAAATAATGGTGATTCCTTAAATGGGTTTTGGTATTTGGGTTTGACCCATATTGACCAAAAGTCCATGCCTTATGAAATTAATTAAAAGTCAATTGGACTTTAATTAAATTAACATTGGATATTAATCGAGCTTTGAGACCCGTAACGATTAGATTTAGAATCTAAGTCGTAAAGGTTCATTAATAAAGTGTAATTATTTAATTTAGAATTAAATATAGAATTAGTATTAAATACAAATTAAATTGGATTTAATGTTGTAGTTTAATATAATTCAAGAATTCGTACTTTGAGTACTTATTCGCAAAACGAGTTTGACTCGCGCAAAATCAAATCGTTGTTTGAACATTGGATGGTCATTAATTTCAGATTAATTAATTGGATTAGATTGATTGATAACATGCTTGTGTGAATACATGGATGTGATGTATTAATAATGTATATCAGATGGATATTAGATGGGTGAGGGCAATTTTGGAAATTGTTGTAATAAATTTAGAATTTATTAATTGGACCTGCGTGTCCAGCTTATTACCTTTTGACTCTGTGTATTTCTCTTCTCACCTATTCCCCTCAATGTAAATGAGGTTTCTTTAGAAGTGTTATGTAATCGGGTAGAAGTAATACTTGTGCTAGCGGGAGAGAGGAAAATGAGAGATTTGTTCTAGGAACAATGTGTTAAGTATCCATCCGCATATCATTATTATATTTATTTACTTACGCGCCTTATTATGTGTTTAGAATGCATGTTTAAGGGTGTATGATGATGAGACCTAAACAAAAATAATAAATTGGTTGCCAATTTACTCGAAAAAACCCTCACAACATATTAAGAGTTTTTCCTTCCATTGAGTGATTCTTACTCAAGATCCAAGATTGGCACTGGTTTGTTGGCCAAAGTCAAGACCTTTGTCCATCGCGGATGTGTTTGAATCATGAAGGTTTTGTTCCATATCTATGATTTGCCCAAGTTGTGATTTGTTGGCCAAAGTCAAGATCACTTCTTGTCCATCGACATCGATTACGAAGCTTTCCAAGGTCAATGGGTTCCGCTTAACTGGGATCATTAAGTTTGTTGTGCCAAAGCCAAGGCTTAGTTGATTCAGAGGAAAAAGGTTAGGGAATATATTGGATATATTGGCATTTATAAGATATATGTTTCAGACTTGGATGTCCACCTACTGGATCTAGGAATTGGATGGGATCCAATTGATCTTAGAGATCTACCTAGTTAATTATCATACAATTTGTTGGGCAAAGTCAAGATTGTGTGTTATTTAACGGGATCCTAGCCCTCTAGGAAACAAGGTTTCCCGAGTACTCCACAGAGGGTTAGAGGCTCGCCGAAAAATAGTGGGAGGCAAGTATTAAATTTATAATATTCGTTTAGTTACTTGCCATACGCGCTCATTTCAATTTTTCGTCAATACGTAATTATTTATTAGTTGGACTAATATTTAATCATTGTTTTAAATAAAACAGTTGGACTTTATTCAAACTATTTCAATTAATAATTGATTTTATAATTGGATTATAGTAATCAATATAATTGAATTTAATCAATTAAATTATAGTTGATTATATAGTTGAACTATAGTAATCATTATAATGAATTGTACCTAAAATCGTTGATTAAATAGTTGGACTATTAGAATCAAGATAATTGAAATATTAGTGTTTAAAACATAAGCCTGGGTGAAAATATATTTAAACGACTTTTAATTTTCAGATTGGGAATAAAATCTCAGGATAGTCTTGGAGACCGAGAAGTTACTTTATTTGATAGAGTGACGTCTCGAGCCTAAGCCCGGAGTTGAGCAAATATAGAACATGATATTTGGAATATTCATGTGATGATAAATTTAGTGCTTAATCCGTTATGCTTGCCGCATAGACTCCTTAATTTCTTAGTCAGAACTAAAGATTAGATCCATATAGTATGATATTGAAATTGAAGGATCTTCATAGATCTATTCTTAGATCTTAGAAGTACTAAATTGAAATAGTAAACTCTTGGAGAGTAAATGGCTATACTCAAGGAGACAAAGCCAGAGTTTGCAATGGGCAAGAAGCGCAAGGCGCGTTGACCGGCGTAAACACACACGTATAACGCAAGCGCACGTATCGTTCAAGTAGTATAAAAATATCGATCCCACGAGGACTTAATTCCTACTGTTGTTATTAATTATTGAATCTATTTATTTACAAATATCTAATTGAGGGTGAAGAGAATGATTGTTTGTTTGATTGATTGAAAGTGGTTTTACAAAATAAATAAATAAATAAAAAGATAAAAGAAAATACGAAGGAAAATAACAAAAGACACAAAGATCTAGGGTTGTGAATCATTCTAATGTCATTTTAAAGATGAAGTGGTTATTTTATGTTTGTGTAATAAATCAGTTTACTAACCTGGAACACTAAATTATGTAAAAGCCTCTTCCGATGTTCAGACACAAATACCCAGTTTAACCCAATTGAACCATATGTCTATGTCAACCAAATTATCTGGATTCATTAAGTTTAAGTTCCAATTATGGCTACCCCCGCCCGACAGGTATATTCCTATCCTGTAAGGAAATCTATTAAAGGGTTATCTATCCTCAAGGAAGATCGTGGGCTATTAAGTCTAAGGCTGAAACCTAAAATCCCTATGTCTAGTTCATTTTTAGATTTACCACATCAATCTTATTGGTGATCAGACAACAAGAAGCATTAAGCTTAAGACTTAATAAGTAAACCTTTAAATTACCCAAACTATAAAATAACCCCTTATAACCGGTGATATTAGAATTCATCACAACCCCAGATAACTAACACATAACTAGGGCTAGAAACAACTTAAAGTAAAAGACATAAAGTAAAAATACTGAAAAGTAAAAGACATAAAGTAAAACTGAAAGTAAAAAAAATAAAATGCTAAGGTCAAAGGAATTACTTTTACTACTACTAATTTAGATATCTCCCATAAAATAATATATAAACTTGTGATTCTTTTTCCAACCAGCCATATAGGCGGTAACCTGATTAAGTCAAATTAAGTCCAACCAGCCATAAAGGCGGAACCAAAATTAAATTACCAACCGACCAATCTGGCGGTATCCTTTTAAGTCAATATTTTAAATAGTGAATATATTATTTTAAGGAGATTAATCTAAATAGTAACAGTAAAAGAATTACCTTTCACCCTAGCTGGAGAAGTTACCTCCTCATGATAAATAGTAAAAACTGTAAAATGTAAAAAGTAAAAATTAAATTACTATTATCACAAAACGTAATTAAAATTATTTACAAAACTAAAAATTAAAAAACTAAAAAACTAAAAACAACTAAAAACTAAAGAATCTAGAGAGAGAAACTCTCTCTTTAGAAAGAATAGAAGAGAGAGAGTGGTGCACTGAATTCTGAAATCTCGAGCTCAATTATAGGCGCGGATAAGCTTCCAGCATCGCGACGCCAAGTCCTCAGCGTCGCTACGCCAGCTTCTGTTGACGTGGCAAGCTCTGGTTCGCTGGTTTGAAGATTCTGGATAAGCTGATAAGGTGACACGTGGCAGAGTGGTTGGGCTTCAATTATTGTGACACATGGCGGCTTCTGATTGGTTGCTGAGATTCTTATCCGCCACGTGTCAGATAAGGATTAGATACTCAATTATTGATGCTGACGTGGCGACGACGTGGCGACACATGGGAAAGAGACTGTCGGCACCGTAGAATTGCGACACGTGTCACTTCCTGATTGGCTAACAATGACGTGGCGGTGAGGTGGCAATGTTGACTTGTTGACTTACTGACGTGGCTGATGACATGGAATGACACGTGGAACACGTGGCGATGCTGACTGTCGGCACCGTAGGATACTGACACGTGGCACGGCGTGTTTTAACAGATCGGCTGTGATGGTGACACGTGACACGGTGCATTTTAGCAAAGTCAAACTTTTCTCAGATTCTGATTTGTGGACCCGGCGTACGTTAGCACTGTTCGGCGGATTTTAGACGTCGCGACGCGGAAAGTCTTGGCGTCGCGACGCGCTAAAGACCAAAATATCCCTGTTGACGCATTTTTGTCCGTTTTTGCCCCAAATTGCCTCCAATGCTTTCCAAACTTTATTTATCTGCAAAATAACACAAAATACATCAAAACGTTCACAAAACTCGCGAAACTATACGAAATATTAGGTCAAATGAGTGGGAATAAGTGATATAAATATCACTCATCACGCGTCTTACTTCGACATCCCAAAAGGCCAAGGCTTGGCCGAAGGCTTCTGGGTGCGGAAAATGGGCAAAGGCAAAATCATTATAATCTTCTGGGAAGACAAATGACATATCCCAAGATGTCTGCCTAAATTATGGCAAACGGGGTCACGGAAGTGTGACTTCCGTATGGACAAGGCAGACATGAAGGAAGTGAAGACGGGCAAGGCTCCGACTTCAAATATGTTTGTCATAAACATGTTCACTACTAGTATTAAAATTAGATTTTAGATACTAAATGTGGTAAGATAAATATGTGCTGATGTGCAGAATCTGCTGAGAGCAGGATACTAACTTCAGATGAGATCTATCTACGAATCGGAAACGGGACGACAGTCGTTGTTTTAACCGTAGAAACCTAAGTTTAGGAACTACCCTTCGGGTGTGTACTTAAATTAGGAAACTGTTACAATGTAACTAGTTTGACTAGATACATTATCTCTATATCAGGGTTTAACCCGTTGTGGGTATACCTTTATATTCTAGAACACTAAAGTGTTTCATTTTATAAAGATGATATTGAGATAAACACATTAGATGTGAATAACAGTATTTATATTTTGAATATAAATAAATCTCAAACGTATGATATGACAAACAAATAGCTCAAACTGATTTAATCAGTTGAAACTTAAAAGTGGCATTGTTGTCTGGGACACAATTAACAAGACTCGTATATCCACACTTTTGAAGAGTGGATACAAGGACAGATTTGATTCTTTTCAAATAATGTCTACGAATCTATTTATTAGGCAAAGTGCCTAAAACACCTTTTACTTGGTAAAAGTGCAAGTGCCACCGATCTGTTAGCCCTCGTTCATAGTGACGAAAGTGGGCCTATGTCTAGCTAGGCTAGAAGTGGATATGAAACAGGGATCGGAAACTTTTGATAGATTCAAAGTGTTTCGACACGAAGTAGAAAAACAGATCGGCTAAAGTATTAAAACCGTCACGGTTAGTCCATGATGGAAAATACTTAAGCAATAAGTTTCTCAAATACTTGAAAGAGTATAGTATTATTTCAATGAGGACTCCTCCCGGAACACGTCAATTTGACGGTGTGTCCGAACGGAGAAACCTAATTTTTTTGGACATGATAAGGTTAATCATGAGTCGCTCTGAGCTACCATTTACTTCAAATGATACGCATTAATCAGTGCAAAACTTAATTTGAATAAGGTTCCATAAAAATCTGTTAGACAGACTTCATATTAGATATGAACAGGAAAGAAACTAGGTTTTCTCATTCCTGAAGATTTCGGTATGCTAGGCATATGTTTGGATGATACCAAACTAGAATCCAAATCGGATAATTGCCTAAGTTGTAGGTTATCCTAGGGTAACCAAAGTATAGTACTTATACAACTCACAAGAGAACAATGTAATTGTTGCCCACCATGCGGTTTTCCTAAGAGGAATACCGATATGCAGTGGTAAGTGGGAGGAAAGTAAAACTCGATGAAAATCGAAGTAATACCGTTCCAGGCACCGATTCCTTAATGGAACAAAATAGTTCATCTAGGATGAAACTATACCAATAATCTTCGAATACACAAGAACTACGTAAGTCGGAGAGAGTCAGAAAACAACCTGGGAGGAATGGGTTTCTGATCTCACCTCATAAAGATGTCAATCTTATTGAGGAACACGAACTGACTGTTGGAGTTTTCTAAGGTCCCAATGATCAATATACAAGCATGAAACATAAGTGAATACAACAAGGGAGTTGCAGAATACTCACATCGATCGGTTGAGCGACGCGGGAGGCAACAAAATTTATTTTCTGCTCCATGGACTGCTCGGCAGTGGCTGTTTCTGCAGTCCCCATTTTCGGCCATTGTTGGTCATCTTCAAGCTCCAAGCTTCGTCAAACGATTCCAGGCTCATGGGTGGACTTCCCTATCACCTTCGCATGTCTTCGTAGCGTTCTAGCACTCTTGATTTTGCAACAAAATCATGACTCTTGTGCTTCCCTCATTGTCTCGGCTATTAGGCAGAAACCAGTGAAGTTTTCAGCCCCTTGGGCGTATGGAAGAAGAGAGAAAAGAGAAGAGAGAGAGTTGTGTGAGTGTAATGGAATTAAATGTATCAAATACACAAATTTGAAAGTCAAATACCATTAATAAAAAAATATTAAATGTCTTTCAAGCCATCAAATGCTTTCCATCAACTCCCATCAAGTCACATCTTTCAATCAAGTTGTCAAGTCACATCACTCAAAGTGACAAGTGATTTGACGCTTGATGCGACTAATGATTTGACGATTAATTTGACTTACGTGCCGCACTCGCATTCAAAATGCGAATGCGCTCGCAAACAATCCCGGGCTTGGGTTCGCTAATTCCAAATTAACGAATTTTTCGTTGCGACGTAATTAAATATTTATGCCTAGTGAAATCACTATTCACGTCGCTAACGAATTAATTCTAAATTAACTCTTTCGCCCTAATTAAAATCTAATTTTAATTCCGCGTCGAAATCCAATTTCGTTTAATATATCAAATATATTAATTTACCGATTAATTCCAAATTAATCGTTATCTCTCTTTAAATGATATTTTATCCCAGATAAAATATCTCCACAATTAATCCAAATTAATTTTCTCTCTCTTCTAATTAATCCCAGATTAATTAAGAGTGCGAGTCATACGTCATCGGTGAATCTTTGGGAAGCGACCCATGAGATCCCCAGATATGTTGGCAGTAAATTCGGTCGTCGGACTATCCGAACACGTAAGTACCTCGTACTACGTTTGTACCGATTTACAAGACAAGGTTGGCTTCTAGCAAAGCGCTATGCCTACCCAATTCTCCAGAAATATCCTTACATGAATAAAGGATCTATATCAGGCATAGTATACGTAGTATTACGTATTTCGATCCAGTATCGGATGATCACATGCAAGGTCTGGGGCTGGTACAGTGTCTGCCCCGTACGAAGCATATATCGGATTACGAGCAACTAGTCTCTTTAATATCGGATAATCATGACCAAGTCATATTATCCCGACGGTTGTAACCTTTTTAGAGAACCAGTTCTGTATCCCTACGCGATCATCATCTCCATATGACTGGAGTGATACTTCCGTCTCGACATCATACCCAACACACTACGATTCTCATTATACCCAGAAGAGGCGTACACAGAAACCGCTTAAAGCACTGGACGACTAAAACCAAAGTATATTGATTGTTGCAAGTATTAGCAGTGCAAGTCTCAGGTTAAGACCAAATACACCTACCCTGATTTCAGACTTCCATAGACACATAGTCATACTACCAATGGAATTCCGAAGGGGTCTTATCCAGAGCGAAGCTGTTTCTCGTACCATCGGTAAAACACAACCTCCTATTATACTTGCATGAGTATCCTATACCCAAATATATGACAACTATGTCATTGTGCCCTCACAACACGCACGAGTGTAATACTAGTCTTTGACGTATTTATCGATGTACAATCTCGATAATACTCTGACTAGGGATATTTAATGATTTATCCTTCGTGGATTGATACTGTCTCATATCATTCTCAATCCAGGAACAAATCATAAGGACCTCTTATCATTTTTATATCTTGGTGATCTAATCACAAATGATAAGAGTGCAATCTCCTTTGTCACATAGTTAATTTGTACAACAATACCATGATCTGTACAAATAGTGACGCTATGGGTCATAATTGTCCAACACTGACTACGTATGAGGAAGTGATACAAGGTATCGACTCCCTATTATGGCAAAGAGCCATGATGTCCGAAGTGGATTCCATGTATACCAACTAAGTTTAGATACTAGTTGTTGTACTGGAAGGCATTGTGCCTATTGGTACTATATAAGTCTTCAAGGAAGACACACATGGAAGGCAACATACCAACGTACTAAGCTAGGCTTGTAGCGAAAAGGTATCGTTATCAACATTGTGTCGATTACGATGAAACCTTTTACCTGTTGCCATGGATAAATCCATTTGGATAATGCTTGCTGATGCTGCATGTTTCATTTATGAAATATGGCAGCTGAAAGTCAAAACCGCTTTCCTTAACGAAGACATTTTGGAGGATATTTACAACATCCTGACGGTTTTGTCGTAACAAAATAAGCAAACAAGGTTTACAAGTTAATTCGATCCATTTATGGATTGAAGCAAGCATTGCGTTCTTGGAATTATCGTTTTGATGTAATCATAATGGTGTATGATTTAATTCAAAACGAAAATGATTCTTGTGTATATAAGGAGGTTAGTGGGAGCGCACTGAGAGTGAATGTCCTAAATAAATGATGACATGTCATTTCTCGGAAATGATATTCCCATAATACAATCGGTGAAAGCTTGGCTTTCAAGAAAATTCTCCGTAGAATTCTTGGGAGAGACAACCTTTATTCTAGGAATAAAGATCTACTAGGATAGATCTAAAGGTTGTTCACACTCTCCGAGAACTCGTACTTGAAAGAAATGTACGTGACCTGTACACTTTGAGCATATGGAGTCACAATCAGGCCAATCCAAGTGATAGTCACTGGATTGATGTTAAAAACATCATTTTGTATCTTAGATGAACTAAGGATGCTTTCTTATACTATGGAGAAGGAGAATTTAAAGTGAATGGGTTCACTGCTGCAAGTTTCCTATAAAGTTTGAATAACGGAACAGTAAGCTGGAAATCTTCCATGCAAGATACTATTGCCGAATAAACAACAAAAGTGGAATATTACTGCAGCTGAGGCAGCAATAGAAGCCTTTTGGATCGATAATAATCCTAATCAGATTAGGAGTAGTTCTATTAGCAACTGAGCTAGGCTACAACACAGGCTAAATAATTAATGGTCTCATCAACGATCCAGATATATTCTTCAAATATTCATCTGATTCATTCGGATAATACATCGTGGCGATGTGATGATTGAATAAATCACATCAGATGATAACCTTGCAAATCCGCTGACGAAAGCCTTTTCTCAGCAGAAGTTTGAGCGAACCGTACATAGTTCGGGTGTAGGACATTTGAGTGATTGGCTATAGGCCAAATGAGAGATTGTTGGACAATTATGACCCATAGCATCACTATTTGTACAGATCATGGTTTTGTTGTACAAATTGACTATGTGACAAAGGAAATTGCCCTTTTATCATTTGTAATTAGATTACCAAGATGTATAAATGATAGAAGGTCTATATGATTAGTTCCGGATTGAGATGATATGAGACAGTATCAATCCATGAAGGTTTAATCATTAAATATCCCTAGTCAGAGTATTATCGAGATTGGACATCGATAATGCGTAAAAGACTAGTATTACACTTGTGCGCGTTGTGGGAGCATAACGACATAGTTCTCATATATTTGGGTATATGATACTCATGCAAGTGTAATAGGAGGTTGTGTTTACCGATGGTACGGAAACAGCTTCGCTCTGGATAGACCCCTCAGAATTCAATTGGTAGTATGACTATATGTCTATGGAAGTCCAAATCAGGGTAGGTGTATTTGGTCTTAACCTGAGACTTACAACGCTAATACTTGTGACAATCAATATACTTTATTTTTGGTAGTCCAGGGCTTTAACAGGTGCTGTGTACGCCTCTTTTGGGTATATTGAGAATCATAATATATTGGGTGTGATGTCAAGACGTAAGTATCACTCCATTCATAGTGGAGATGATGGTCACGTAGGATACGAAACTGGTGCTCTTTTATGCCGCAGCTATCGAGATAATATGACTAGGTCATGATTATCCGTTTATAAAGACTAGTTACCAGAGATCCGATATGTGCTTCGTACGGGGCAGACATAATTCCAGCCCCAGGCCTAGCACGTGACATCCGATGCTGGATCGAAATACGCAATACTACGTATACTACGCCTAATATAGATCACATATTCCTATAAGAATATTTATGGAGAATTGGGTAGGCACTGTGCTTTGCTAGAAGCCAACCATGTCTTGTATATCGGTAAAAATGTAATACTAGGTTCGTACGTGTTCGGATAGTCCGACGACCGAATTTACTGCCAACATATCCGAGGATCTCATAGGTCACTTCCCGAAGATTCACCGATGACGTATGACTCACACTTTATTAATCTGGGATTAATTAGAAGAGAGAAATTAATTTGGGATTAATTACAGAGATATTTTATCTGGGATAAAATATTATTTAAAGAGAGAGAACGATTAATTTGGAATTAATTGAAAAAATAATATATTCGATATATTATACGAAATTAGATTTCGACGCGGAATTAAAATTAGATTTTAATTCGGGCGAACGAGTTAATTTAGAATTAATTCGTTAGTGACGTGAATAGTAATTTTGCTAAGCAAGATAATTTAATTAAATTCGATTTAATTACGTTGCGACGGAAGTTCGTTAATTCGGAATTAGCGAACCCGAGCCCGAGAGTGTTTGCGGGCCCACTCGCATTTGGAATCGAGTGGGGCCCATATGTCACATCACATGTCACATCACTTGTCACTTTAAAGTAGCTTTTTAGTGATGGGTTTAGGTGAAGTTGTTGGTGACTTAATTTACACTCCATTTGAAAGATTTGAATGACTATTACCAAATCCACTTTTGGTATATCATTTACTTTGATATTTGAAATCAAATATACAAGTTTTCTACTCTCTTTCCTCTCCCCAACCTCACGGCATTGTGCCATTTTCTCCCTCTCTAATTTTTCTTCTTCCATGGCCGAATGTTCAAGGATGAAAATGGTGATTTTTGTGGCAAAAATCACCAAGAGCTAGCACTCAAAAGATGACATACAAAGGTGATAGGGAAACTTTTCCCATGAGCATGGAATCATCAAATAAAGCTTAGAGCTTGGAGCTTCCATGGAGGTGGTGACCGAAAATCACAAGGAGCACAAAAGAGAGAAAGCCGAGAGCTTCAAGGGAGCATCAAAGGGCTTGTGTTTGACGCATCGCAAATCCGACCATTGTAAGTATGATTCCGCCATACTTCTTATTGTATTCGCACATGATTTCTTGCTTGAAATTGATCCCGGGACTATAGTAGAAATCCAACACAGGGATCTCTTGGGTTTCTTCCCAAAGATTCACCGATGATATTTGACTCGAACAGAATTAATCTGGGATTAATTATGAGAGAGAAAATTCACCTGGGATTAATTACGACAAGAATTTATCTGGGATTAAATTCTTAAAGAAGAGAGAGAACGCGATTAATTTGGAATTGATCGATTAAATAATATATTGGATATATTAATTGAAATCGGATTTCAATACGGAATTAAAATTGGATTTTAATTCGGGCGAACAAATTAATTTGGAATTAATACGTAAGCGACTTTCGTAATAATTTTGATGGACATTATTATTTAATTAAATTGGATTTAATTACGTCGCAACGGAAAATTCGTTTAATCGGATTAAACGAACCTGAGCCCGAAGTGTGTTGAGTAACCCAACTTGAATTTTGAATTTAAGTGTGGGACCCACTAACTTACATCAATTGTCAATCTAGTTGTTGGGAGCTTTTAATGTAACTTATCCAACATATTTTGCTTTTTTCTTTTTAGAAAAGGTATACACCTTTTGGAAAGTAAAACTTGGTAATTAGTTTTGGAAACAAAATATCAAAAACCTATCTCTCTCCTTTTCCTTCACATTGTCGTGACATGCTTCTTCTCCTCCATTGATTTTGCTTCAAAAATCAAACAAGCTAGCACTTAAAGGAGTCTTGTGAGGTGATAGGGAAACTCACCCTTAGGTTGGAAACCTTCAACAAAGATTGGAGCTTCATCAACATACAAATTTTTTGAAATCGCACATCCGTTCAATGTAAGTTTTTTCCGCAAACTCACTTGATCATTCACACACAATATCATGACTTAGAGACCTTGGGCATGTCTAGGACACTAACACATAATTCACAGGCATATATAATCGTTCTATATGATAAGTGAGCATGAACCTAGAAAGTCTTATAAATTCAAGTGTACTCGTTAAGCACTAAGGTAGTAATTGATCAATTGTTGATTAATGGGATTGGCTGTATAATGATTATCATATAATCATTATTCATGATAAATGGCATAGGGTTGAATTGTTCAATCCAAGTAGCTTATCGGATAAGCAAAATTTGAGCGAAACATATTTTAATTGTTAATGCGTTATATTTTGTTGGAAAAAGAGGGAACAATTTCTTCTTTTTCTCTACGCAATAGAATTTAGCCGTAAGAGATTCAAAAATTTCTGATTGCACTTGATTCTTCCTTGTTTATGAATGATGTTTATAACCACCAAAAGATCTTCCTTGCTATTTCTCTACACAAGGAAAAATTTGTGTGGACGTAGCTATGGAAAAAACCATTCAGTGTATTCTTCACAAGAACTCACGTATATATGCTTAGGGTTTTTAGTATATTGAGGCAAATCTATATATAAAATAGAAAATAATTTTTAAAATTTTTAATTTAACTTTAATCTAAAATTAAATTTTTTTTTTTTTTTTTTTAAATTTTAATTGAAAACATCCATAATCCTTCAAAGATATATTAGAATCATTTTAACTGCAATCCAGTGTTGTTCACCCGGATTCCCTTGATTTATGCTCACCACACTTTAAGAATAAGAGACATAACTCTTGTACACAGGATATCATACAAGATGGATCCAATATCAGATGAGTATGAGATCACTTTGATGCGCTTAACCTCTTGAGGAGTTTTGAAGCATAACTCTGTTGATAGGAAGACTCCATGTCGAGTGGATACAAAACCCTTCTTTGAGTCATCCATCTTAAATTGTTTCAAAATTTTATCTACGTACATAGATTGTGAGAGACTTAGTAACCTATTAGATCTATCTATATAGACCTTTATTTCTTCTATATATGATGCTTCTCCCATATCTTTCATGAAGAAGTTATTTGATAACCACAACTTTATTGATTGCTTCACATGGATGTCATTCCGAATGACCAGTATGTCATTGACATATAATATTAGGAATATAATTGTATTCTCACTAAGTTTATTATAAAAATAAGGTCCATTTTCGTGTTTTATAAAATCCAATTTCTTGATTGTTTCATCAAAGTGGATATTCCAACTCCTTGGGGTTTACTTCAATCCATAGCTAGATTTCTTTAGCTTATATACCTTATCATGAGACTCCTTAGATGTGAACCCTCGGGTTATGTCATGTATACATCTTTTTGAAGGTTTCCATTGAGAAATCAATTAGTCAAATCTCATAATATAAGCTATAGTTATAACATTATCCTTAACTTTTATTTTGTCTTATCAACTCATGGACTCACTATGTCTTTTTTCATAGCTCTCCTATCATCAACAAAGTTTTATAATATTAGTAAATAAATGGGATAAAGGCCTTTGTCTTGTCAATAACTCCTTTGAATTTAGGTAGCTTACCAATTCCTTCAGGCATAAGGCTCAACTTGTGAATGGCACATAAAGTCACTACAAGAATTCGATTTTTTAACGTCGCCTTAAAAGAAATGTCGAAACAAAGCGATGCAAAAAATGGATGCTAAAGGTTAGTCGAGGAAAGGTTTTAGCGTTGAAAAATATCAGACGACGTTAAATATTTCTGTATCGCCAATGCCGATGATAGAAGACACATAAATTGTACAATTCAGCGTCGTTGATCCTAAATGTTGAAGAACATGCGACGTTGAAAATTATGACAATTAGTATTGCTAAATATATTCGATACTAAAGATTGATATTTAGCTCAAAAATTTAATGTGACGCTAAATGTTATACTTTTAGCATCGTTGATCCTTACGACACAATATGTTGTTACTTTTAGCGTCGTAAGATTTTGGCGACGTTAAAACTTTGGACGCTATAAAACTTGTTGTAGGAATAAAGCGGGGTTTACCGCTATGCCTATGACGTCAGCGACCACTACAATGTTGGGCTCACAGCCCGTATAGAGTACTGATAGCCCAGTAAGAGAAATAACCAGAGAATAAGGGAGTCGCCACCCAGTATGAGAAACATGGAATGATTTAAGGCAGTATTACACCCCTCGTAAGGTCCGATCCTAAACCCATGTGGGTTCGGAATGGTCCCTTATTGATGCCAGTGTAATATTTACTCTCAAAGAAGTTATCCTCATGTCTTATAATGTAGTCATATGCAATATAATTTATAAGGAACACATCATATTGCAAACCCGAAAAGCGGTAAATAAATAAATGAAGTTTATGTGCGGAAATAAGATATTATAACTATTAGTAAATAAGATAAAATAGACTAATGCACGTATTAAGTGGGCTTGGCCTCGGAAATTCCTGGCCAGACATAACATAAGGTCGGCAGGATATAACATTCAATTTTTATGTCTGGCCGGACATACTGGAATTCTGACCGGATGTACTACATAGTCTAAAAATATAGAAATATTCTTACGCAATGACAAATTAATAAACATGCACTTTGAATGTATTCATAATGAAATGGCCATCTCCTAGTGGGACGTAGAGTTGTATCCCGAGTGTGAACCAAATTACCATCAATTCGGAATCGGCTATAGAACTTACATCCGGATTTTCATCATATATACCGTTGGATAATACGGTCGGATATAGAGCAAGTACGACTCGACATATGACAAATACGGCCGAACATATTGTTAGGGTTGGTGCTCAGAGCGCCAATCCAGATCATATTTATGTCAGATTCATGAATACGCACAATATCTTTTTCCATAATATTACTTATTTATGGTAGGACCTCTTGTGTTTTATTATATATATTCGATCTAATTCATTAGATTGAAACTAAATCATGTTTAGTGATATATATATATATATATTAGACAAAGACCTGATAATATATAATGTAATGCGCAATTACAACGTAGCTTGTAATTGACATTGGGAAATGTCACTACTAGAAATATATTATCAAATTAAGTTCATGGTCAAGATTTACTGACACATGTCGGTTAGTAAAACCCACTAAGACCAGTACATGTCGTATATCGGACTTGGTAAGATGGTTTATCCCAATGTACCACGAGTCTCGGGTGACTCGTATAGACATTAAGATGTTTATATCTGATAAACACCGAATGACTTACCGAAGATTACCTAATAGATTGTACACCAACGTCAATATAAATCTTCTCGGGTTGAGTAGCATATTGATTCTTTGACTTGAGATACCACTGTGGATATATGAGTTATCCTCCACACTTAGTTGGTAGTCACGTCACCGATCTATTAAGATCAGACCTCGGCCTGTTCATTGGGTGTGGACTCATGCTCTTGATATCTTGTGTGTATCAAGATATGATCTGTTAGTCATGTGTACATAACATATGTATTCATTATTGGATTAGCAATCCGTTAAATCCATGGATCTGTGGTACACTGTAGAAGTCAGTTCTAAGTTTTATTAATAGAATCGTCGACATGATTATACCTATTAGAGATTTTACGTTAATATCTATATCTCTAGAATAATCCGAATACCTGTGATGAAGGGATTATATGTATGTAATGACCTCGACTTGTATAGTTCAACGAGTTTATCCGTGCATAATTTACGGGTTGGTAAATTATGGACACGAAATTTGATTTCATGACGGATATACCTGAACTTAGAGAGTCTCACTAATGAAATAAACTCGTATAGCACTATGACAACTTTTATGAATAATACTGATTATTTATAAATCGTTTAACGGTTAAACGAAAGGTACATGCAAATGGACCTTTTGGTCATTTCTTAATTAATGTGTATGTGTATTTGTATTTAATATTTGATTTTATTAAATACACATTAATTAAAAGTCAAATTGTGATTTTTGACATATATCATTAATAAATGTATTTGAGATGTTTAAAGTAAATATAATACATATATTTGTATTTAATTAATTATTTAATTGTTAAATGATTAAAGTAATTAAAATATAAATATCTACCATTATGATAAAGTTAGGTCATGATTAATTTAAGTATAAGTTTGACTTTACCATTTAATTAAAGGTGTTAAACAGATATTTGAATTGCTTGATATCTTGTTTTGAAAATTGGAAAAATATTTTGTATTTTTTCTTCACCAAATTCGGCCACATGACCTAGTATTTAAGGTTTTATTTTTTCATTTGCTTCACACAAGTTCAAGCCTCCAAAAACTAAAACAAAAGTGTTGAGAGAAAAAGAAAAGAAACCAAGAAGAAAAATCAAGAAAACTTGGATTTAAGTAAGTTTTTCCAACTTTCTATTAGAAGGAAACTTGTTCCTTTTGTTATTGACTACAACATGTGTTTTTGTATTGTCTTATGTTTGTGTTTTGATGGTTGGAAGCATGAAAGAAAGATGTATGCATGTATGTTTAATAAAGTAAGCTTATAAATGGTGTATAAGCTTCCTTTTGATCATTTGATAATCTTGCTGCTAATGTACATTTAATTTGGTGTTGATTGGATATCATCTAATGTTATTTTGAATAATTTTGGACCAAAATGCAAAATTTGAAGAATTGTAGCAACTCTCGGCAATTTGGGAAAATTATGGGTTTTGAGTTACAATTTTTATTTTCATGTATAATACATGTATAAATCATTTTGGTAGTGATTTGAAATCATTTATATTTGTATTTGACAAATTAGGATTAAAATGATCAAAATGCAAAGTATTAGGGTCTCACAGTAATTAGTGATAAATCTAATTTTTGGATTAAAAATTCACTTTTTATTTATTGAGTAATTAGAATAAATTGGTTTATTTTAATTTCCCAAGAAAAATAATTACCGGAAATTATTTCGTAGTGAAAATACGCGAAAACAGCAAAAAACGACATTACCAGGTAACAACTGTCCAAATAGTGAGTTGCTCACTGTTCGCAGTGTTTCTATATTATTTATGTCGTTATTTGATATCGAATACATATGTTTAGGTGAAATATGAATAAATTATTAATATTTGATATTGAATAATTTATTCGTAAGTTTAAAATTTTAAACTACTATTTCGCCCGAACTGCGCTTCTTCCGTTGCGCTGCCGTGATAAAACCCCAACACATATTTCACAAATCGGACAATAAACATAGCATGTAAATAGCGAGAACAAATCATACATGCTTAAATAATAGTGAATTAGCAATACGTGCAAATTATCAACTAAAGCATAAGAACAAAATAACTAAATGTTCATAACCTAATAGTAACGAGTATAACATAAAGATAACTAAGCATGCAGTAAACTATAGAGAACATTAATCACGACCGAACATATCTATGCTTGGCCGGGTGTGTGTATATGTCTAGCCAGACGTAGTGTACTTTTGGTCGGAGATACTGTGTCAAAAATAGAATCTCATATACGCAGAAACATTAAAAAGGGTGCCATCAGGTCGTACCTTTATGTGTATAGTGGCTCAGAAGACGCCTTTGAAGTTTGGGTTATTGCTGGATTTTTACCAAAATGAAGGAATCTCTAAGAATCAATGTTGTTTTCTCCCTCTTTATATCTTAAGCTCACTGTTTTACAGTTTTAGCAATGTTTCTTTTTGGTGGATCTCTCTAACAAGCTTTTGAATCCTCTCAAACACTCCAAAAAGACCTCATTTTATAGTGAAACGGAGGAGGTCTGAGGATGGAAGGGGGAGAAAAATCCTCCATCCTCCTCCAATATGTCATGAGTGATTGACAGTCAGAACATAGACACAGCTCGAACCATGTCTGGTCGGATTTAGGGTTTGGGATGTATCTCCGATCGAAAGTAATCAAGTCTATGATTCCGGTTGTATTATGTCCGATTGAAATTAGGGTTTTCAGGACATATCCGGACGATTTTACTAGCTTGATAGAAGGTAGGCCGAAAATAATTTATGTCTAGCCGACTTTTGGTTATGTTCCCTGGGTTCCTTGAAGTCTATTTCCTTTCTGGCATTCATCATTGTAATTTCCCAAACTTTCAGAGGGTGTCCCCATCATCGGGCTATGCATAAAAATGCAGTGTCTATAGCGCCTCCACTTTGGTAGGCTTGTGTAATATGTGACAGTGACTTTAAAGTCATGTAATGTCTTCAAAGTCATGCGAGTATTTTTACGTACCTGGCTTGCCGAACGTCTCCGGATTTACCTAGCTGTGTTGTAGTTTGTTTGTTGTTCGGTGTCTGTACCCTATTCTCAGAGTTGTCTTTGACGCTACAACCTCATTTCAGAAGTCCGTATCCTATTGTTTGTTGTCTGTTCTCATTCTCGAGGTTTCTACCCTACTCTCGGAGCTGTTTGTGATGCTTCAACCTTATTCTTGAAGTCTATACCCTATTCTCAGAGTTTTCTTCATTCTCGAAGTCTGTACCCTATTTTCAGAGTTATTATCATTCTCGAAGTTTGTTCTTAATTCTCGGTGTTGTTTCATTCTCAAAGTTTATTCCACATTCTCGGAGTTATTTTCATTCCTGTAGTTGTCTTCATTCTCAAAGTTGTCTTCATTCTTGATGTCTGTATCTATTCTCGGAGTTATTTTTATTCTTGAATTCTGTATTCATTCGCAGAGTTGTCTTTATTCTCGAAGTTTGTATCCATTCTCGGAGTTATCTTCATTCTTGAAGTCTTTATCTATTCTTAGTGTTGTCTTCATTCTTGAAGTCTGTGTCCATTCTCGGAGTTATCTTCATTCTTGAAGTCTATATCCATTCTCGGAGTTGTCTTCATTCTCGAAGTCTATATCCATTATTGTAGTTGTTTTCTTTCTCAAAGTTGTCTTCATTCTTGAAGTTGTCTTCATTCTCGAAATTTTCTACCGTTCATCCTCACTCTGAGGTCCCGCTTTATTCCCGAAGCTATCTGATGTTGACTCTCATTCTTGAGATATTCCAAAACTTATTTCTATTATAGGCATTCCAAAACCTAATCGTACGGTGGGAATCACCCCCAGGCTTCGCCCTTGGAATCCTCTTTTAGGCGAGCTCCGCCCCCTACATTGTTCTTCTGAATGTCGAATGCTCTATGTCTTGGAGGCTTCGACTTTTGACTATAACTGAGTTGTTGGTATCTTGCTCCAACTCTTGGGGGCTTGTTTTGTTTGAATTTACTGCAAAAGAAATGTTATTTGTTTGTATGCATGTATGCATGCAAATGATCTCCAAAGGCAAGCCCGTACTTTGGCTTGATATGTGCATGAGTCGCGATGCTATTCTATTGAGGTATTGTTATATTTTTCTGCATCTTTTGTCCAAGCTGCTCATCACGGTTCTCCAATTATCGATTTTTCTTTCCAAATTCTTTTCTTATCATGCAATGACTTTTTGTATGTTCTTCACAGTTTTTCTTCAGTCTCTTTTCAAAGTATGAGCATTGTCTAAACTCAAAATTCAATTCCAACAAAAGTTCCATCTTTCTAATACTTTTCCATATATATGTGTGCGTGAATCTTTTGCAAAGAATTATGCGCAACCCGGATTGGTTTATGCTGCGTTAAGTGTAGACTAGTACTAGTACTTTATTTCATTTTTCATTTTTTCATTGGTAAAGGTAATCTAACACTTAGTTAAGAATCAACAAGATTTCTTTAAGATTTATTTTTTATAGGGCTCATCCATAGTTTCCTTAAGTTGTCAAATTGCCTTTTGACGCAAAGACTTCACATTTGTGATGCGAGCCCGTGGTTATTCAATAATTTCATCAACTCAAGTTGCTTTGCATACTTGATATCTAAGTTGTCTTTTGACGCAAAAGTAGTCGTATGGTTCACGATACTTCTAGTTACTAAACAATCCAAATAGATGAGTAATTTTTCATAGGATTCACCATTTTTCTCCTTTTTCTTCTTTTTTTCTTTGCACTTCTTTCTCTCTCTCTCTCTCTCTCTCTTTTTTATTTTATTTTTCTCATATTTTTTACTCTCTTTTGGGTCATATCCTCAACCTAGTCTCATCTCATCCTTAGCTTTGGAAAAGTGTCGAATGAATGTCAAGTGTTTTGACCATCTTTATAAAGTATGCCAGCATAAAATCTTTATAATTAGGCAATGAAATTCTAAGCTTAAGTTTCAGTGTGTAATTTCAGATAGCATTTTGCTACTGATTCCAAAGTTTTTTTTTTCAAAATTCGGACATGTTCATTCTTATTGAGAGACAAAAAATTATGCAAAACTTAATTTATTTCATCATTGAATGTTCGAAAAGAGTCATTACATAATAAGAAATGAAAGATGCAATTTAGGTTCAGGTTATAGTGGCGAGGGACAAGGTTTGGTAATAGTTTAACTTCTAAAGGTTTTAATAGTCCTTATCTCTTAAGCTTATCCAAAATCCTAAACATCGGTTCTCGCAGGTCGGAAAAATATCGTATCTGGATGCTGTTCAGTTCTGCAATTTTTTTCCGAATTCTTTGAGTTTTCCTTACGACTCTTCTTGTACTGCCCTTGGTTATAGGGCTTATTGTAATTGGTTTTTATAGAAAATCCATCAATTTCCTCCATTCCTTCTTAGGTTTGGTCTTTTCATCTGAACGGTAGCCCAACCATTTCTTGGTAGTCTATCCTTTGAAATTGGGCAGCGAGCTTATACCTTGGCATCGCGCTCATAGCCCAGTGTTAAGCTTATAATTCAACTTAGCCACTTTAGGATATACCAATCCTTCAATATTTTTTATGACTCGGAGTCTCGCACAAGTTTGGTCCTCACAGGTGGCCATAGTATTACCCACTTCAGCCCATAATGCTTGAGGTGTTGTTAACTTGGCCACATCACTGGCCAAGTTCTGAAGATGTTCTGCAATTTTATGCACGGTTATTTCTAATTGATCTACACGAGAACTATCACTGCTGGTCATTTCGAAGTCTGTTAGCTGTTTCTTGACTTGTCTATCCTGTTTTATAACCTAACATGCTTCTATGATAGTGTTAGCATGATGCATGTATACATACAATGTATGAGATGCATGGTGTGCTCAAACATCAGCATATACCATTCCAACCTTATTCCTCCCGTACACGTGGTAAGTCTCATATCTTCCCTTGATATGGCTTAGCTCATACATCAATAGGGGGTACATAAGTTCATTCTCTCCTATGCTACAAAGGGTAAACCTTAGCCACTTCAGTTCCATTCTATCGTAAAAAAAAAAAGACCGCCCATTTACATAATAACTAAATCTAATATAGGGATCGTGCCATTGTCTAAGAACGATGGATTGGACCTCTATTAATCTTGGTTATTTTGGGATGGGCTTAGAAATGTTTAAGAACATCCAAATGGGAAAAACAAGACGTACACTTTTGGATGAAAGCTAGTGTGAGTATCAGACTCATATTTTGGCACTTTTGGATTCTAACTAAATATTTTTTGGCCCAATGAGATTTGCAAACTAGGTGGCCCGTTATCATTTCAAAGTATTTGGCTGAATTATCATGAAAATACAAACTTATCTCAGTTGAAAATGCCATTAGTTTTACATCTTATGGCAAAAGGTTCAAGCTACTTCAAATGATTGGGGGCCCAAACACAAGCATAAGGGAAACTTAAGAGGATAACAACTATGGGCTTTTTATGTGGGCTCATAAGGGTATGAATTAGGCTCTTATCGGTGAAGGATTGCCAACGACTAGGTCTCCCCAATCAAGGGTCCAATCAACCAAGTGAATGGATATTTTTTATACCTAAGGATATAAATGATTATCCACAACTAGGTCTCCCCAACCAAGGGTTTGATCGACCAAGTGAATTCACCTTAATACCCAAGGGTACGTAGTAATAAGTGATGGTTATCATCATATACTAATCCCTCGCCTTGAGTGAAAGCGATTTCTCAATATATAACTCCATCGAGGTTAAAAAGAGTGTGCAAAAGACGAAGGCACAGTTCTTCCTCAATTTCGCCATAAATACTAAAATTCATTTTTTCGGGGTCGATTCTATATCCGCAGTGGAGTTGTCATCTGTAGGAGTGAAATGAGGTTTACCGCTATGCCTATGACATCGGCGACCACTACACTGTTGGGCTTACAGCTCGTAGAAAGTACAGATTGTCCCGCGAGGGGATTAACCGAAGAATAAAGGAGTCACCACCCGATATGAGATACCGTGAATGATTTAAGGCCATGCTACACCTCTCTCAAGGTCTGATCTTAAACCCGTTTAGGTTCGAAATGGTCTCTAACTGATGCCAGTACAATATTTATGCTCAATTGAGTTATTCATATGCCTTATAATGCAGTTACATGCAATATAATTTATAAAGCACACATCATAAAGCAAATAGGAAAATCGGTAAATAAATTAATGAAGTTTATGTACGGAAATAAGACATTACAACAATAAGTAAACTGTTGGGGCGGATGTGGGACCCCTAGGGTCGGATCGGTTCCCTGCGCAGCGAAAGTGGGTTTAACCCATAGATATCAAGCATGATATATTTTTAAATAATTTAATGAAATAATATATTCCATTACGAGTGTATGGAAAAAAACCAGGGATGAATCAGATTCCGAAAAAACCAAAACAAGAGAAAAAATAGGTTTTGCACGTGGCGCGCCAAGCTCGCGTAGGGTACACTTGCGCAGCTTGCTTGGCTGATTGCACTGCGCATCAGCCTGGGGTTTTCATTTTTTTTAAACCTTAAACACGTTTTAAAAAATAAAAATAATTTTAATTTCAAAACCAACCTCAACACATGTTATAAAATAAACACACACACATATATATATTTTTTTGTGTGTGTGTTTTTCTTTGAATCAAAACCAATCCAAAATAGAATTCCATAATGAAATGACTCATGAACAATTCTAGGTCACCCAAAGGTGGTCATGTGATTCTAGAATGGTAGCCATAGCTCCAAGCTTTTATCTAGAGTTCCAAACTATAACTTTATGTTTATGTCCAACATAAATAT
This sequence comes from Zanthoxylum bungeanum, assembly GCA_019454045.1. Lineage (NCBI taxonomy): Eukaryota > Viridiplantae > Streptophyta > Magnoliopsida > Sapindales > Rutaceae > Zanthoxylum > Zanthoxylum bungeanum. The sequence continues at coordinate 34,772 of SKCR01036986.1, read as the reverse complement.
GTTGACCCAATCACAAGCATATTGTGTTTATGCTTTCAAAGCATCCACACATAATTTCTTAGCCTAATTTCAACATCAAATTATGTTATTACGTATCAAATACATATTATATCACTATATGTTTCACTAATGAAAACTCCCTAATGAAAACATAGCTTTAGAGAAGATCAAACTTACCTAATAAGCTTCATACCAATATCCAATCTCCTTATCTTTATTGAAATGTTAGCTAGCAAGTTTGATTCCAATATCCACTCTTGATTCCAAAATTAGCAAGCTTGATTCCAAGATCCAATCTTGATTTCTTCTTGTTGAAATGTTGTAGAGAACTTCCAAAACATCTCTAAATACTTCTTGTACTTAGACTAATATTTCTAAATCTTGCTTGTTTTAGCTTTCACAAGCTTAACTTTCTTAAGCTCAAGCTTAATTAAAACTTGCTCAAACTTGCCTTTTATAGTAAAACTTATGTAATTTTTAATTAATAAAAGTCTTAAATCAACTTTTAGGTGGGGTTAATCCAATTTGCCCAAAAATGTATAATTATATGTGACTAATCACATTTATCAAGACAAAGATTAACAAATGAATTAGTTCATTGTCTACCACTTTGATTTAATCTAATTAAATCAAGACAAATACAACTATTATTACACATTTGTAATTACCAAAATATCATCCAATGGTAGAGATATTTATGAAATTACAATAAAGCCGTTGTGTGGTTTTGGATTAATCTAATTAATCCAATTGGGTCAAAGTAAATAATTAATGTTATCCAATAACACTTAATTATTTTAGTTGATAATTATAATATAAAATATTATTTATCATAAAAAATTATCGGTTTCCCAACTGTTCATGAGTACACTTCATATTGGGGGACTCTCTAAGTCCAGACGCGTTCGTCATATAAGCATAGTTTATATGTACGTAATTCGGCCACCCCTGAATTCGCGAAGAACACGAACCACCTTTCTGAACTATACAAGTCGATGTCATCATATATGTTAAACAATCCATCTCTCATATGCTATCTGTAGACAACAGAACTTGACGACGCTGTTATAGGCTCACGGCCTAGTTAAGAGTACGAAATAACATGGAGTCGCCACCCGGTGTGAACCGGGACAAAGATTAAGGCCGCACTCACCCCTCGCAAGGGAAGACCTCAAACCGTTGGGTTCGGAATGGTCCCTTACTTATGTCACTCGTGATGATATGATTTGTGCAATAAACTAACCGAATCTATTCAACATTCATGCTCAAGGGTACTTAGATCTAACATGCTTTCATCCAAATAACTCCACGCAATATAACACAACGAGCATATTGAACCATTAAACCAAAGTAAACAAATAACTAATTAAACATAAACATAAACTAAATGAAACATCATGCATAAAGAATGAAGAAACAACATACCTAAATAACACAATCATGCTTTGAAAATTAAATAACAAGACTAAATTAACTCATGCTTAAAATAATAAATAAACGGCCTAGAACTATGACATGCTCAAATACAAATTTGGATGAGACGAGATACATGTATCTTAAGTGGTACGTGGCATTGTATCCCGAGTGCAGACCATACTACCGTCCATTCGGAATCGGCTATGGAATTTACGTCCGGGTTTCCATCCGATATACCACAAAAGGGAACACATATCCTGCTCATCCAACAATCACATCATGCTTCAAACGACTCTCATGCAATTATATATCAAAATAAATAAAACAAAAATAAAGAAGATAAGTAAAAAAAGTACCCTCAGGTCTAACCTCTTTTGTCGTCCAAGAAAGGGCGTTACACGTCCGTTGGAAGGGTGAATGATCCGATGCTTTTCCAATTCGTCTACTCAACGTTTTCCCTCGTTGTTTTGATGCTTGGGCTGCTGTTTTAAGTCCGTTTCGCTGCTGTTTCGCTGCTCTATTTCAGGTCACTGTTTTGGTCTTTTAGTGGACTGTTTTCAGTGATTTTGAAGGCTTAGGGGGGTGCGTTTGTAAGGATTTTTTTAGGGAAACTTTATGGTGGTCTTTGGATGGTGTTTAGGTGATTTTAGGACTGTTTTATAGGCCAAAGTCGCAACAAAAACTGACCAGAATAGCAAGCTAAACTCGGCAGTTCACTGGTGCAGTGAAGCCGTTTTCAGGGCTGACTTGGGCGCACAATTGGGGCTGCTTTTGGGGGATATTTTGCACGACTTTAAGGTTGTGAATAAGGTTTATTTGAGGGTGTTTTGGGGCTGTGAATGGTGGCTAAAGACGCAGCAAAGAGGGCTTAAGTTTGGGTGTTGGGCGTGAAGGGTATAGATGAAGAAAGTGGATTTGCGGCACTAAAGGGTGATTTTGGCTTGATGATTCGGCAATGGAGGCTTGAAGGAGATCCCTGGGCGTGCAAGGGAGGCTTAGATGAGTGTCTTAGGCGTGCTTGAGGGATATGTATGTGCTACGGTTGTGAATGGGAGTGAAGGCCTCTTTTTATAGGCAAAGAGAGAAGACTTTCCTAATTTGAGTAGGAGAGAATCTCCTAATTGGTTTCTAATAAGGAATAGATCTCCTAATTTGGATTTGTGATTGGATTTGATTTGGTAGGGATTTGATTTGATTTCTTTTATTTAGGTAAGGATTTTATTTAAATTGGTAGGTGATTTAATTAAATTAGGAATGTTATTTATGGAATTTAATTTGAATACTTTAATTTGGGAAATGAATTTTAATTTGTGACATGTGTTTTATTTAATTTAATTGGATTTATTTAGTTTGTGACATGTATTTTAAATGTTTTAATTATTTAATTTGTGAGATGTGTTTTAATGGGTTTGTGTGTTTTAAAACAGAGGTCCAACGAGCAACCCGAAGCCAAACAACGAGGTTAAATCCAACGAAAATTCAATTTTCCAACTTTACCCTTCCAACGTCCGTTTCCCGCGACTTTCACAACTAAAGAGGTAGTGTCTCCATACGAGACTCATCATCGGGCTGATATGCAAAAATGCAATGCCTACACTATCCGAGTTGTGTTTAGGAATTATAGATTACACCATCAAGTTTTCAAGGCGCACATCTCATATCGACATGTCCACAATTCTTTACAACTAAACACCCTTTCTGATACATGCGATCCACCATAAGTGATCGGCTTTGGCCAAAGTCTTAAGAATCTTGACTAACTCATATGGATACCTAAACCGAAGGATCCTATCTTGACACGTACTTTATTAATGAGTGCATCGGTCCATACCCAACGAACATCAAATGGTCAGACTATGAAAAGTCTCTGATATATATGGCATCAAAGTTTAGAGGATCACACACAAAATCAATGTTATCCTATAGTCAAAGGATCACATATGCTATTCGACTCGAGGAGATTCCTATTGACGGTTTGTACTTTCAACTATTAGAAATCACCTACAAGTCATTCAGTGTATGCTCCAATGAATACCCACTTGCTATATGAGCTTCCCTTACTCATGGTACATTGGTTTAAACCAACGACTAGGAATATTTACTTTGAAAATAGTTTATAATAGTAATACTATTTCAATATCGGACCACCCAGTGTCCAGTATTACTACATGACTATTCTAAGGTCAATGTCATTTTTAGCATATTTACATATCAATCTAATATGCATAATGACATTACCATTAATAAGGTTTGAGATGAAAATATTATTATTTTATTAGTAAATAATAAACTTTAATGTACAATAAATTATTCGGACTGACGCTCCAAGCACCAACTCCAACAAACCTCCAGTTTCTTAGTGCCAATCCGGATGGAACGAAAGTCCCATCTCCTCCACATGTTTATCGAATAAATTAGGAGGTATGACCTTATTAAGCGGGTCTGTTATGTTGTCTTGTCCTTAAAACTTCATGACCACGATGTCTTTTCGTTCAATGATCTCTCTAATCACACGATATTTCATTTCCACGTGTTTAGACTTGGAATGTGCTCTCGGCTCCTTAGCCTGCGTAATAGCTCCTCTATTATCACAGTACAGTGGGATCAGATCCGTAATACTAGGCACAATTCCAAGTCCTGTGATAAAATTTATAATCAAAACAGCTTCTTTAGCAACTTCCGAAGGCACTATAAATTCCGCCTCACTGGTGGAATTAGCTGTTGAGCCTTTCTTTGAACATCGCCAACTAAACGCACTGCTAATAAGGGTAATTATATATATAGATGTAGAATTTCTATCATCCGGAACCCCCTGGAAAATAAAGTCTGTATAACTTTAACTTGTAGCTCATCTTCTCTATAAATTAGAATGTAATCCTTAGTATCCTTAAGATATTTCAGAATATGTTTAACGGTTGTCCAATGATCATTACCCAGATCTGAATCATATCGGTTTGTCACACTAACACCGAAATTGATGTCAGGTCGTGTACATAGAATAATATACATAATGTTTCTAATACAAGAAGCACATGAAAAATTAGACATTCTAACTCTCTCTTCCTCAGGCTGATGTGTCATTTTCTTCGAAAGATTATGACGTATCGAAAATGTATATTTACTGCCTTGCAGTTGGTAAAATCGTACCTTTCTAATATTTTATCTATGTTCGTGGATTGCGAGGTAGAGCCTTATACCCAATATATAATAAGCTTCACCAATGTCTCATTTCCTCAACTCATTGAGGTGTCTTAAGAGACTGTTCATTCGAAAAATGAATTCCATGTCGATAAGGCAAATTGCCTTTCTTGGAATTCTGAATCCCAAATCACACAAGGATCTTGTCGATATAGGATGCTTGAGACATACCTAACAGTCGTTTCTTATGATCCTGACGAATCTAGATCCCATTTACATAACTAGCCTCTCCCAAATCTTTCATTTGGAATTGATTAGCTAGCTATATTTTCACGTTCGATAATATTTTCACTTCATTCCCAATGAGTAAAATATCATTGACGTACAAAACGAGAAAAACCACATTTCTGTCAACAACGCGCTTGTATACACAAGGATCATCAATATTCTACTCAAAATCATACGATTTGATCATGGTATCAAATCTTATGTTCCAAGATCGGGATGCTAGATTGAGTCCATAAATGAACCTTTGTAGCTTGCAAACCTTTTACTCTTGACCTTGGGCTATAACTATAGTTTTACTATATGGATACATCCATCAAGGTTGCCATTCAAGAATGCGGTCTTGACATCTATTTGCCAAATCTCATAGTCATAATATGCTGAAATGGACATGAAAGTGAGGATGGATTTGAGCATGGCTATTGGCAAGAGAGTCTCCTTATAGTCAACTCTCTCTTTTTGGGTATAACCCTTGGCCACTAGCCTAGCCTTGAAGTTTTGTACCTTCCCATCTGTTCCCCTCTTTCTCTTGTAGATCCACTTGCAACCTATGGGTTTTACCCCATCAGGTTGGTCTACAAGTTCCCAGACTGAGTTGGAGTACATAGACTCCATCTCGAGGTTCATGGCTTTGAGCCATTCATGTTTATCAGAATCATTTAATGCACTAAGAAAGGTCAATGGATCATCTTCACCATCACTGGAAGCAATAACTTGTTCCTCTCCAACTCCTAGATAATGTTCAGGCTGTCGTACAACTCTCCCACTACGTCTAGGTGGCAGATCATTCTGAAAAACTTGCATCTCATGCTCAGGTATCAAATGTGATATGTTTTTGTCAACTATTGTTAATGATAGCATGCTGGTCGAACCAGCAAGTAACTTCTCGAGTAAGAACTTACTTCGAGGTTTGAACTGCCTCATATAGTCCTCATTTAGAAATATAGCGTTTGTAGACACAAATATTTTTTTATCTTCTGGACTATAAATGAATCCATCCCCAGTCTCCTTAGGATAGCCTATAAATAAACATACTTGTGATCGTGGCTCCAACTTAGTAGTCTTATTCTTCAACACATGTGCTGGACACCCCCATATGCAGAAATATCATAAACTAGCTTTATGGCCACTCTGCAACTCTAAGGGAGTCTTAGGAACAGACTTAGATGGAACTACATTAAGGATATACATTGTTGTTTGTAATGCATAATCCCAGAACAAACTAGCCAGTGAGCTATAACTAAACATAGATCTTATCATGTTTACTAGGGTCTAATTTCTCATATCTATAATACCATTTTGATGTGGTGTTCCAGGTATTATGATCTAGCATACTATCCCATGCTCAACTAAGAATTCCTCGAAATTTCTGTCAAGGTATTCTCTTCCACGATTTGATCGTAGAGTTTTGATCATCTTACCTAATTGGTTCTCAACCTCAACACAATAGTCTTTGACCTATTCAAATATATATGAATTGTACTGCATTAGGTAAACGTACCCATATCTGGAATAATCATCAATAAATATGACGAAGTAATCATAACCACCTCGGGCTCCTACATTTATCGGTCCGCAAACGTCCAAATGTATTAGCTCAAATGGTTGATTGGCTCTTATACCTTTTCCATTAAAAGGTCTATTGGTCATTTTTCCTTCTAGATAGGATTCGTAGACTGGCAAAGTTCCAAGCTTTAACTGATTTAAAGCTTTGTTCTTTATCAACCTATCTATTTGGTCAAGGCTAATATGACAAGTCTAAAATTCCATAGATATGTGTCATCGTGAGAAATCTTTTGTAGTTTTGTTTTAGGTTTTTCAACCTTAAATATTTCAGTGTTGAGTAGTTAATTATGTGTTAACGGCCTTGACACATATAAATTATTTTTTGAGTTTCCCGTGCATATAGCTAATCCATTTCTACCAATAATAACCAAATTACTATTAAAAGAAACGGAATAACCAACATCCAAAAGTTTAGAAATAGAAATCAAGTTCTTGCGAAAACTAGGATTATATAACATATTATTTAAATTTAAATAACTATTATTGAAAAAATTAAAAATGAAAACTCCCACTGTTCTTGTTGAAACGACATCACCTGTCCCGACCCTCATGGTATAGTCACATTCAACAAGGTCCTTCCATGAATCAAGTAACTGTAAAGAAGAACAAACATGATTAGTGCTCCATAATCAACAATCAATGCAGATTTATCATCCTCCACAAATAGAGATCCAATAACAAGTAAATCATGTTGACCTGTAGCCTTTATCTCATTCAGCTCAGCAAGGTATTTTGGACAGTTCTTTTTCCAATGCCCATATTTGTTTCAATGGAAATATTTTCCCTTTGGCTTGGCATCCTTGGAGCTTCTCTTGTTCTTATTTATAGGCTTTGCCTTAGCCTTCCAAGTGTCTTTCTTCTTGTTCTTGGCAGATTTAGAAGATTCGACAATATATATATCTCCACTGGGTTTACGAGGATCCACCAGCATGGACTCGTAATGGGTAAGCCCATTTAGCAGCTGAGTCAAAGTAAAAGACAACTTGTTCATGACATAGTTGTTTTTAAACTATAGAAAACTCTTCAGATAAGTTTCCATGATCATGGTCATGTGGCTTCGCTCGTCAATACGAGCTCCATGAGTTTCAGCAGTATTGAGATAGGTCATCATCCTTAAGATGTGCTCTCGGACTGATGTCCTTTCCTTCATCCTAGCAGTCATCGCTGAGACCATGGCCTCATGATGCTTCCACTCTGAAAGTTGCTGGAACATGCCCTGCAATGACTCAATCATCAAAGATGTTGTAGCCATAGGCTCATGCTTTGCAGCAAAACCTTGGACATCCCTGCTAGCAAGTAGCAGCGGGCTTTCTCATTAGCCGCGACCCATTTCTGGTAGGCATCGCGCACAACTTGGCCAAAGTTTTTGGCCGGCCTGGAGGACACGCCTCTATCAAGACAAACTTAAGGTCTTCACAGACCAGAATGGAATTCATGTTACTTTTCTATTTTATATAATTTTCTCTCGTTAATTTATTGTTAGAGAGAATAGAAATTATTGGAGAAACCATGGCTGAAATAAAGTAAACATGCATTAAAAATTCATTCATCACATATTAAAATTATAATACATTTAGGCATAAAATTAAACATGATGCATGAACCATCTATAATGAATTAGAAACCTAAGAGAATTACTATGCCACATAAATCTATCATCTCATAAATAATTACCATCAAAGGGTAGGTCAAGTATTTGCATGATAGATTGAGACAATCTCAATTGATTAATATATACGGGAATAACTCTTATTCTTATATTAACCAACCACTATTTGATTTGATCAAGGAATTTCGATTAACATTTAATCATTCATTTGTTAGTGTGACCTGTTGTTTCGGAACCCTTGGACTTAACTAGTGAAGTGCCGCCGTAAGGTAGGTCAGTTCACCAGATACATCTAGAGTCTCTATCCTCTTAGAATCCAAACTTGATATTGACCCAAAATGGACACCATCTGTAGGGGGACGAAAATAAAGCCGTCTCGAGGCCCCTTTTAAATCTCACGTTTTCAGATTAATAGAGATCGCGGGATATATTGTCATATATCCCTCACCCACTGTATATTTTAAAATTAAGGTTTCTATTTAAAATATCTGATATTTTAATTCACTAGTATCTATAAATATGTGCGGCTAAAACATAACTTTCATCCACACTAGTGCAATATTAGTGATCTTAACAATTTCAACTCTTAAAATTTTATCTCACTAATATCTATTAATCTCTACTAATTATTTTACTCAATTAAACTAATTTAATTAAGTTAGGTTTAGTGACCTAATATATTTTAACTCTTAAAAAGTTGGAACACTAACAAGTCTAAAATTTAAAAATCTAAAGTGCATAAAATTTTAATTAAACCATTTAATTAGTCTTAGTGCGTTATAAAATCCAATGGTACGTGAAGTTGTATCCTGAGTGCAGACAAAATTACCATCCATTCGGAATCAGCTATGGAATTTACATCCAGGTTTCCATCCTATATACCAATGGAATTAATGATACACTTATAAAGCCTATTATTTTAGAATTTCTAATTTTAAACCATTAAACCAATTAATCTAATTAATTCAATTTTCATGCATATCATATTCCAATTTATACATTTTAAATTACGTAAAGTCATATTTTACGTCTAGAATATTCATTCATCCAAAACATGTTATGGCATATGAAAATACTAGAGCACGAACCCTAAGCTATATGACATGTTATTCAAACATTTCGAATTAAACATACATACATCATAAAAATTATTTTTGCATTGACCGAGCTCTTATTTTTCCTATACTAATCTAATTAGTACATCAAATTCTCAAGGCATCCATTGGTCTTCAAATCTTTCTCCATGATGGTATTGGCTCATTTTGCGACTTAGGTACTCTAAATTACAAAAAATGAAATTTTACATAGGAAAATTAAATTACAACATTTGTAAAAATTGGCCTTATGGCCTTAAATTCCCAAAATAAAAAACAACATAAAAATAAGAGCCGGAAAAATTTACGATCAATGCAAAAATAATTCATCACATGAATCAACAATAAACATTTATCTCATGAATATTAGTCTTTGCCTACTCATCTAAACATGCATATAATTATTTATATCTCATATAAAAAAATAACAACAGTAATATTAAATGAAAAAGAGAATGGTTAATAACATTTTTCAACCTCGCTCTTGATGCCAATTGTAGGAACCGAATTCCTAGCGCAACGAAAACACCTTAAGGCATCTGTGATCGGCCTTGAAAACTTTTTTTGCCCTTCCCTTTGACCAGCCGAATGTGACCAGCTCCTTCACTAAAATTTTGCTTCTGTTTTTTAAAAAACTTCAGCCCTGGAATAGCCCTCGAAAATCCCCCGAACAACGGCTCAGATCTAGACTATTTTGAACCCGAAATCGCGCCCAGCTCACTGCCGGAACAACCCCTAATTTGCGTGAATACCCACTGTATTTCAGATCTGACTTTTCAATTAAAACCATCCCCACAATAGTCTTAAAACACCCATTAATGTTCCCTAATAATTTTGGATTAAAACCAAATCAAATCGAGCCCCGAAACCCAAAACCATATGCGGTAGTAAGCAGAAAAAACTGCTCACTGCCATGTGATAGGGAGTAAGGGAGATGTAGATGAATTTTTGGTTCGACACCAAATAGCCTTTTATGCAATGTCTTGCAACTAACGAAAACTAGTGTGGCTAGACTCACAAACTAAGCTCTAAACACTTTAGAGATCACACAATTGTCACACAACTAATTTGGTTTTGTTTTTCTTTTCTCCTTTTCTTTCAACTCTTGAGAGAAAATATGAACTAGGGTGGCTAGGGTTTGAAACAAAAATGAACGAGTGTGAAAAGGAAAACTAACTTAGCCTTTTATACTTAGTGTTTTAGTTTACAAAATAAAACAAAACCTTTCCCTTTTTACCCTTAGAGAATTCAACCAGCCCTACGTTATTCGTAAAAAATTTATAACATCAAATTAATTTTCTTAATGACAAAAGATGTTATAAAAATAAATATGTTATCATATTTTTAAAGGTGTAACTTCCAAAACCACCAAAGATTTCCAAAAAACCTAATTTTGTAAATATAAAAATTAAATTATAATATATAATTTAATAACTTATAATAAATAATTATCATATAATCATTTATTATAAAAACCATTTATTAAAATTAATATATAGTTTCAAGTGTGAAATTTTTTATTAATAATATATATATGAGTATATAATTGGACTATCCAATTATATTTAATATGCTACAATATATTGAGCTACGGTTCCGAGCTCCAATAATCGCGAAATATTAATTAACTCTTAATTAAATATTCTGAATTATTAATTTTGGGTTATTCCACTAAAAACCCGAAGCTGCACTCTCGTTGCCTTAGATATATAATTTGAGCCCAACTACGTCGGTGTCCCTTGATATAGTCATTACATATGGATTAGCCCTGTACGAGTATCTCATAATTAGAGCCGGGTCATAATATCCGTTATACCCCTGAAATTATTTTTACCTTAACTACCATTGATTCTCTAATGAACTATTTATTCATAATCATTATGAATTTTAATATTTCTATTCGAATAAAAAGACTTGAGCGCTTTAATCGTTTAAGTACCAAATCAACCTTTAAGGAAGATACTCCTCAACTTCTACAAGAATGAGTCAACTCCATATCTATGTAAAACGTACCCAGCTACACACCAAACCATCACCACAAAGTACGTAGCTATTGGTCGAGATTGCTACACCAACCTCACTTTTGTAATGTGCACTAATGAGCTTCGTAAGTACACCTTAACAATAATGACGGTATTGGGTGACTACGTCAACTCATCATGCTATATTTAATATTTTACCGGAGCGACCTACGTTCTGATCACTTATACCCTCACAATAATGACGGTACTGATCATAAGTAATAAGAACTCATTCATATCCTTATTGACAATACGGACCATCCAATAATGCTCCAATATTATTAATAGTATTACTTAAAAGTAATCACCTAATCATGAGAGATTTATGACAAAAAATTAAAAATTTATTTTAAAACATGCAATGCATATCCATTATGACTTATGCATAATTAAATTAAATTATAGATACATGTCAAACATACAACATGTGTTATGCGGTTAAGACCTGCTCTGATATCGTTCTATTGGGGCAGATGTGGGAATCGGTTCTCCGTGCAGTGGAAGTGTAACGACCGGGAATTCAGACTGACCGATTCACTGTGGGATGAGTATCACATAATATAAATTATGTTGAGACACATATACACTCACATAGTAACTTTGGGGGATAAACGGTAAATCCTTCGTAATTCAGATACGAAATTTTATGATAATCTAATCCGGATAACCCATGGTATTTGGGCCGTAAATTTCTCATAAGAACTCTGAATTTTATGAATTTTATATCATCGGAAATATGAGATTGAGACCTACAACTTCCCGTTGAATATTTTTCCAAATTCAAACAAAAAATGGGCTAAAAATGCAGATCCAAGTTTCGGATGAATAATACCTGAGGGCATTCAGGTAAATTCTGGATGTTTCTTGAAAATTCTTCATCTTTCTTATTTTTAATGCCAAGTATAATAGGGAAACACTATCCATGAATCCCAAAAATTAGAAAAGAGGAAGCAAAAACGTAGAAGAATGAGAGGGAAAGAAGAAGAAGAAGGAAAATGGAAGAAGAAGAAGTGCAAATCAATCATTCATCAATCAAAGAAGAAGACAAGCTACCATGGGGGCTCAAGGATTGAAGAAGAGTCAAGAAAAAGAAGGTAAAAGACTTGACCCATAAACTTAGTTGTTAGATTTTAGAAGTATGATGATAGAATAGGGATGTTGGGATGATTATTATGTGTAGGTGATTGGGATATGATGATGATGGAGGAATAATGTGTGATTAATCATATGGATTGAAAATTGTTAAGTTTTGGGTTTAATCATATGAAGTATATGGATTAGATTGAAAATTGGTTGTTGATGAAATGATGATTTAGTTTATGTAAAATTGAGTGAAATATGGTGGTTTGAGTATTGGTTTTAGTATGGTATTGTTAGTATGAAGGGTAATTGATGTTTATACATTGGATGAGCTTAGAGAAGTAAAATAGAATTTGGGAAAATCAGGTCGCATCGCGACGCTGAAGAGCTTTCCGTCGTGACGTGCAAGAGTAAAATTCTTGCACAGCTCTGGATGTCGCGCGTCGCGATGCGCAAGGGTTTTAGTCACGACGCATGGCCTAGAATTTTCCAGAATCAGTTTGTAACCACCTCAGTTCCACCTTAGCGTGTTAGAGACCACCCTTAAGGTCTCGTATCAGTTCGTATGCACACATTACATCTTAGTACAAAAATGATATACCAAGTTACGATATCACGTACTTGAATTTAGTAGTTTAGCCTAGTTCCAGAACTTATCTCGTAGTTTTAGTCTAATCAAGTTATCACCTTTAGACCATTGCAGGATTTGCAAACTCCTTCGACGAAGCGGTATAGCTCTAGCCAGATTTCAAAGTCAGTGAGTGGACACTCTTATTTTAAATTGGACTTTAATTATGTTATTTTGTTTCAGACTTATATTTTTAAGCTATAGGGCATTAGATGACTTCCAGTACAGTTATTTCATGCAAAGTTACGTTTGAGAAAATAAATGCTTTTTAGAAAATTTTTTTATACAGTTTGTGTGATTCAAAACATGATTTTTATGTTTTTCGAGGCATGGGGGAAAAACCCACCCCAGTGTTGACATTCAGGACCCATAGCGTCACTGTTTGTACAGATCATGGTGTTGTTGTACAAATTAACTATGTGACAAAGGAGATTGCTCTCTTATCATTTGTGATTAGATCACCAAGATGTATAAATGATAGTAGGTCCCTATGATTATGTTGTTCTGGATTGAGAATGATATGAGACAGTATCAGTCCACGAAGGATAAATCATTAAATATCCCTAGTCAGAGTATTATCGAGATTGGACATCGAAATGCATAAAAGACTAGTATTATACTTGTGCGCGTTGTGAGGGGCATAACGGCATAGTTCTCATATATTTGGGTATCGGATACTCATGCAAGTGTGATAGGAGGTTGTGTTTTACCGATGGTACGGGAAACAGCTTCGCTCTGGATAGACCCCCTCAGAATTCCATTGGTAGTATGACTATGTGTCTATGGAAGTCCGAAATCAGGGTAGGTGTATTTGGTCTTAACCTGAGACTTGCACCGCTAATACTTGCGACAATCAATATACTTTGGTTTTGGTCGTCCAGGGCTGTAACCAGTTATGTGTACGCCTCTGCTGGGTATATTGAGAATCGTAGTGTGTTGGGTGTGATGTCAAGACGGAAGTATCACCCCAGTCATATGGAGATGATGGTCACGTAAGATACGGTACTGGTTCTCTTATGTACTGCAGTCATCGGGATAAAATGACAAGGTCATGTTTATCCGATTTAGAGACTAGTTACCAGACATCTGACATGTGCTTCGTACGAGGCAGACACAATTCCAGCCCCAGGCCTAGCACGTGACATCCGATACTGGATCAAAATACACAATACTACGTATACTACGCCTGATATAGATCACTTTTTGTAAGCATATTTCTGGAGAATTGGGTAGGCATGGCGCTTTGCTAGAAGCCAACCTTGTCTTGTAAATCGGTACAAACGTAGTACTAGGTACTTACGTGTTCGGATAGTCTGATGACCGAATTTACTGCCAACATATCCGGGGATCTCATGGGTCACTTCTCGAAGATTCACCGATGACGTATGACTCGCACTTTAATTAATCTGGGATTAATTCGATGAGAGAGAAACATAATCTGGGATTTATTGCGAAGATATTTTATCTGGGATAAAATATCAATTAAAGAGAGAGAACGATTAATTTGGAATTAATCGATTAAATAATATATTCGATATATTATACGAAATTGGATTTCGACGCGGAATTAAAATTAGATTTTAATTCGGGAAAACGAGTTAATTTAGAATTAATTCGTTAGGGACGTGAAGAATGATTTCGCTAGGCATAATCATTTAAATATCAATTGAAGAATGATAGAATATTAAATAATGAATTTTTGTAATAAATTTGGAATTATTTAATTGGACTGCGTGTCCAGCCTTATTACCTCATTTCTCTTTGTATTTTTCTTATCACCTATTCCCCTCAATGTAAATGAAGTTTCTTTAGAAGTGTAGTGTAACGGGTAGAAGTAAATACTTGTGCTAGCGGGAGAGAGAAAATGGAGAGATTTGATCTAGGATCATTGTGTAAAGTATCCATCCACATATCATTATTATTTATCATATGCGCTTTATTATGTGTTTTGAATGCATGTTTAAGGGTGTATGATGATGAGACCTTAACAAAGATAATAAATAGGTTGCCAATTTGCAATCGAAAAACCCTCGCAAAATATTAAGCATTTTTCCTTCCATTGAGTGATTCTTACTCAATATCTAAGACTGGCATTGGTTTGTTGGCCAAAGTCAAGGCCTTTGTCCGTCGAGGATGTGTTTGAATCACGAGAGCTTTGTTCCATATTGGTTTCTTGTCCAATTTGTGGTTTGTTGGCCAAAGTCAAGACCACTTCTTGTCCATCGACATTGATTACGAAGCTTTCCATGGTCAATGGGTTCCGCTTAACTGAGATCACTAAGTTTGTTGTGCCAAAGCAAATGCTTAGTTGATTTAGAGGAAAAAGGTTAGGAAATATATTGGATATATTGGCATATATATTGTATATATGTTTCGGACTTGGATGTTCCCCTACTGGATCTAGGAATTGGATTGGATCCAATTGATCTTAGAGATCTACCTAGTTAATTATCATACAATTTGTTGGCCAAAGTCAAGATTGTGTGACATTTAACGGGATCCTAGCCCACTTGGAAACACGGTTTCCCGAGTACTCGACAGAGGGTTTGAGGCTCGCCGAAAAATAGTGGGAGGCAAGAATTAAATTTGCAATATTCGTTTATTTACTTGCCATACGCGCTCAAACAAATATCATTCGTCAAATAAATTAAATGTTAGTTGGACTAATATTTAAATCGTTTTTTTATTAACAGTTGGACTGTATTCATTCTATTAAAATTATAGTTGATTAAATAGTTGGACTATAATAATCATTATAATAAATAGTACCTAAATCGTTGATTAAGTAGTTGGACTATTAGAATCAAGATAAATTGAAAGATTGACATTTAAAATACAATCCTAGGAAAAATGTATTTAAATGGTTTAATTTTTCAAATTGGGAATATAATTTCAGGATAGTCCTGAAAACTAATAATTATTTTATTTGATAAAATAACATATTATGCCTAAGCGGGGAGTTAAGTAAATAGTAGAGCATGATCTTTGGAAGAATCATGTGATGGTAACTTCAGTGCTTAATACATTATACTTGCCAATTAGACTCCTTAATTTATTTATCAGAATTAATGATTAGATCCTTAAAGTATGATAATGAAATTGAAGGATCTTCATAAATCTATACTTAGATTTAGAAGAACTAAATTGAAATAAATAACTCTTGGAGAGTTACTAGCTATTCTCAAGGAGTCAAAGCCAAAGTTTGCAATATGGCAAGTAGCGCAAGGCGCACCTTACTTCGATATTCTAGTCAGCCAAGGCTAGGCCAAAGGCTTATGGAGTGTGAAAAGGGTAAAGGCAAAATCATTATAATCTTTTAGAAAGACAAAGGACATATCCCAAAATGTCTGCTTAATTGTGGCAAACGGGATCGCGGAAGCGTGACTTCCGTTTGAACAAGGCAGACATGAAGGAATTGAAGACGAGCAAGGCTCTTACTTCAAATATGTTCGTCATAAATATGTTCACTACTAGTATTGAAATTGGATTTTAAATACTTAATGTGATACATAAATATGTACTGATGTTCAGAATATGCTATGAGCAGGATAATGACTTCAGTTGAGATATATCTGTGAATTGGAAACGGGACGAAAATCGCTATTTCAACCGTAGATACCTATTTTAGGAACTACCCTCGGGTTTGTACCTAAATTTGGAAACTGTTATAATGTAACTAGTTTGACTAGAAACATTATCTCTATATCAGTGTTTAATCCGTTGTGGATTTACCTTTATATTCTAGGACACTAAAGTTTTTATTATATAAAGATGATATTGAGATAAACACATTAGATGTGAATAACAGTATTTATATTTTGAATATAAATAAATCTCAAATATATAACATGACAAACAATAGCTCAAACTAATTTGATCAGAAGAAACTAATTTGTGGCATTGTTGTCTTGGACACAATTAAACAAGACTCGTATATCCACACTTTTGAAGAGTGGGTACTAGGACTAATTTGATTCCATTCAAATAAAGTCTACGAATCTAGTTTATTTGGCAAAGTGCCTAAAATACTATTTACTTAGTAAAAGTGTAAGTGCCACCGATCTGTTAGCCCTAGTTCTTAGTGAAGCAAGTGGGCCCATGTCTGGCTAGGCTAGATGTGAATATGAATATTTCGTGATCTTTACGGATGTGGCATCGCATTATGGTTATGTGTTTCTTTGAAACACAAATCAGAAACTTTTAAAGTTTTCGACACGAAATAGACAAACAGATCGGCTGAAGTATTAAACCGTCACGGTAAGACCGTAATGGAAAATACTTAGGCAATAAGTTTCTAATACACTTGAAAGAGTATAGTATTCTTTCAATTAGGACTACTCCCGGAACACATCAATTTGACGGTGTGTCCGAAATGAGTAACCGAATTTTGTTAGACATGATAAGGTTAATCATGAGTCGCTCTAAGCTACCATTTCCTTCAATGGATACGCATAAACAGTGCATAACTTATTTTGAATAAGGTTCCATAAAAATCTGTTTGACAGACATCATATTAGATATGAACAAGAAAAGAAACCAGGTTTTCTCATTCCTGAACATTGGGATAGCTAGGCATAAGTTTGGATGACACCAAACTAGAACCCAAATTGGATAAGTGCCAAATGTCGGTTATCCTAGGGAAACCAAAGTATAATACTTATACAACTCACATGAGAACAATTTAAATGTTGCGCACCATACGGTTTTCCTAAGAGGAATACCTATGTGCAGTGCTAAGTGGGAGGATAGTAAAACTCGATGAAAATCGGAGTGATACTATTCCAGACACCGAATCTTAATGGAACACAAATAGTTCATCTAGGATGAAACTATACCAGTAATCATCGAATACACAAGAACCACGTAAGTCGGAGAGAGTCAGAACACAAACCTGGGGTATGGGTTTCTGATCTGACCTCATAAAGATGCCAATCTTATTGAGGAATACCAACTAACTACGTATGAGGAAGTGATACAAGGTATCGACTCCTATTATGGAAAAGTACCATGAATCCGAAATGGATTCCATGTATACCAAACAAGTTTGGATACTAGTTGATGTACCGCAAGGCATTGTCCCTATTGGTACTTATAAGTCTTCAAGGAAGACATACATGGATGGAAACATACCAACGTAACAGAAAGGTATCGTTATCGACATTGTGTCGATTACGACGAAACCTTTTACCTGTTGCCACGGTAAATCCATTTGGATAATGCTCGCTGATGCTGCATGTTTCATTTATGAAATATGGCACCTGAATGCCAAAATCGCTTTCCTAAAAAGGAAACCTTTTGGAGGATGTTTACAACATCCTGACGGTTTTTTCGTACAAAAACTAGCAAACAAGGTTTGCAGGTTATTCGATCCATGTTTGGATTGAAGCAGGCATTTGGTTCTTGGAATTGTCGTTTTGATGTAATCATAATGGTTTATGATTTAATTCAAAACGAAATGATTCTTGTGTATATAAGGAGGTTAGTGGGAGCGCACTGACAGTGGTTGTCCTATAAAATAATGATAATATATGTCATTTCTTGGAAATGATATTCCCAAAAAATGATTTCGGGACTTTGATTTCAGAACCAAATGATTTTATTACGATATTTCAGTGTTATAGTCCACTCACTTAGATCGTACGATCATTTAATCCTCCCACTCCCAGTTTATTTATTTTGCAGGTATTCCCAAAGGATGAGCTCGGGAAGACGAATACTGATAGCAGTCACCTGAGGGTCTGAGTCCACCAGTCAAAGTTTGGGTCAATCAAGTTAAGTAATGTCCAGTCCAGACAGTCGTATGTTAAAGACGTGTATAGGTATTCTTGTATAGAATTTTTGAGATAGTTGATGTTTGTATATTTAATCGTATGGGAACTACCTTGTATTATGTCATAATTTCGGGCATTGGTTCCGTATGAGAAATTACATTTGAAAAGAGTATCAGTGTTGTTCACAGTCAAAAGTCAGAGGCTTATAGGGTTAGTATGGTCTATCCTTTGCCGGTAACATTTCCCAGATCGGGGATGTTACAAAGATGGTATCAGAGCATGGTCTAGGGTGTCAGTGACTGCAGTGGGTAGAGTGTTGGGGTCTGGTATACACAGCATGTCCGGGATACTCGTATGCAAGGCAATACCTCTCCAGGATCCAATCCTCGAGTACGTCCTCAAAGTTCTATAGACATGTTAGTAAGCCTTCTCAGACTATTCGAATAGTATTCCTTACGAGAATAATGATATTCTAGATTCACGTTAAGAATTTTCCTGTAGTTATTCTGGCTTATTACCAGAAGTCCATAACGAGCTATGAAATTAAATAGTAGTGATCTAAGAAAAGTCACCCAAAGAAATAGGATAGGAAAGTTATAAGAAAGAAAGAAAGAATGTATAGATGTTTAGATAGTTAGAGATAAAGAAAGATAAATAGACAGAAAAGATAGTAAAGTTCCAAGAGTACCCGCCCAATAAGACAGAAAGAGAAAGAAAAAGTTGAAAAGAGAAGTGAAAGATGGAATGAGGAACCAAAAGAAAATGGAGATAGAGGTATGGAAGCAGATAAATAAGAAAATGCTAAGACCTATAATAGTAAGAACCAGAGATACATAGTAAGATAACATGGAAGATACCAGAACTCTGTTGTATCTTTACAAACTTCATGTGTTTCAATAAATGACCCAATCTTACCCTTATGACAGGATCTTTTGAACCAGTGAAGGAGAATGTCAAAGTTATTTGATCCACATAAAATATTTTAAAGACCTCAAGTCAAATGACTAGTCATATAATCGATACATGAAAGTTTTGACAGACACATAGGATAAACACTCCATATGAAAAATTTTGGTGGTCAGTTCGATGGACATGAGAACCTCATGCATCCATGTGATACACCAAGCGGACGGATCTTCGCTAGTAGCCTATGAGATCGGCTACCCCACTTAAGGGCGGATCATATCATCATGCTAGTCTCTCCGCTTGTGAACGCCCATATTATTCACAAAATATGACTATGAACATTTAAGAGTAATGATTCTCATAAGGCGTGGAAGCCATCGTCTTATTACTCCAAAGGCTTTTTTACAATGTTGATGATTCATATAAGTTATGCAAGACACGTATAATAAAGATTGCCATTTTATTAATTAATGAAAATATTACAAATACATGTACATATAGCCCATCCACAAGTTGGGTATAGGGCATATCCCTAACAATCTCCCACTTGCACTATAGCCAACTAATATGAATCTGGACACCATACTCTCGGGTGTGCCTATCATGTTTTTGTTGAGTAAGCCATTTAGTCAGAGAATCTGCAAGATTATCTTATGCGGGTATTTTCTCTATAATAACTTCTTTTCTCTCAACAATCTCCCTGATGAGATGAAATCGCCTAAGTACATGCTTGGATTTCTGGTGGGACCTTGGTTCCTTTGATTGAGCAATAGCGCCTGTGTTGTCACAGTACATTGTGATGCCATTCTTTATCGCAGGAAGAACTTCCAACTCCATGATGAACTTCTTTATCCAGACTGCTTCTTTAGCAGCCTCAGATGCTGAAATATACTCGGCTTCAGTGGTGGAGTTGTTGGATAATTATGATCCACAGTGTCACTATTTGTACAGATCATGGTGATGTTGTAAAAATTAACTATGTGACAAAGGAAATTGCTCTTTTATCATTTGTGATTTGATCACCAAGATGTATAAATGATGAAAGGTCCATATGATTAGTTCCTGGATTGAGATGATATGAGACAGTATCAGTCCACGAAGGATTAATCATTAAATATCCATAGTCAGAGTATTATCAAGATTGGACATCGATAATGCGAAAAAGACTAGTATTACACTTGTGCGCATTGTGAGGGCATAACGGCATAATTGTCATATATTTGGGTATAGGATACTCATGCAAGTGTAGTAGGAAGTTATGTTTTACCGATGGTACAGAAAACAGCTTTGCTCTGGATATACCCCTCGGAATTCCGTTGGTAGTATGACTATGTGTCTATGGAAGTCCGAAATCAGGGTAGGTGTATTTGGTCTTAACCTGAGACTTGCACCGCTAATACTTGCGACAATCAATATACTTTGGTTTTAGGTCATCTAGGGCTTTAACAGGTTATATGTACGCCTCTACTGGGTATATTGAGAATCGTAGTGTGTTGGGTGTGATGTCAAGACGGAAGTATCACTCTTGTCATAGTGGAGATGATGATCACGCAGGATACAGAACTGGTTCTCTTATGTACTGCAGTCATCGGGATAAAATGACTAGGTCATGTTTATCCGATTATAGAGACTAGTTGCCAGAGATCCTATATGTGCTTCGTATAGGGCAGACACAATTCCAGCCACAGGCCTTGCACGTGACATCCGATACTTGATCGAAATACTCAATACTATGTATACTACGCTTGATATAGATCACATATTCCTGTAAGGATATTTCTGGAGAATTGGGTAGGCATGGAGCTTTGCTAGAAGCCAACCTTGTCTTGTAAATCGGGAAAAACGTAGTACTAGGTACTTACGTGTTCGGATAGTCCGACGACCAGATTTACTGCCAACATATCCGGGGATCTCATGGGTCGCTTCCCAAAGATTCACCGATGACGTATGACTCGCACTTTATTAATCTGGGATTAATTAAATGATAGAGAAAATTAATCTGGGATAAAATATCATTTAAAGAGAGAAAACGATTAATTTGGAATTAATCGATAAAATAATATATTTGATATATTATACGAAATTGGATTTTGACGCGGAATTGAAATTAGATTTTAATTCGGGCAAACGAGTTAATTTAGAATTAATTCGTTAGCGATGTAAATAGTGATTTTGCTAGGCATAATTATTTAATTACGTCGCAACTTGAAAATTCGGTAATTTGGAATTAGCGAACCAGAGCCCAAGAATGTTTGCGAGCGCACTCGCATTTCGAATTCAAGTGCGGCCCGCAAGTCATATCAAGCGTCAAATCACAAGTCGTATCAAGCGTCAAATCATTAGTCACTTTGAGTGATGTGACAACTTGTCACTTGATTGATTGAGTGATGTGAATAGTTGATGTGGTGGTTGAAAGCCTTTAATGGCTTGACTTTTGGAAAGCAAAAATAAGGAAAATGAATTTTAGAAATTCATAAGTGTATTAGATACACTTTTTGACAACTACCAATATATATATCTCTCTCTCAATTTCTTCTTCTCTCTCTCTTTCGGCCATGAGCTGTTTTTTTTTCTCCCTCCATTTTCTGTCACAGCCGAGAATGAAGGAGAAGCTATGTGAAGTTTTGTTGCAAAATTTCACTAGTGCTAGCACACTTTAGAGTCTTGTGAAGGTGATAGGGAACCGTACCCGTGAGCTTGGAATCACCACCCAAAAGCTTGGAGCTTGATGGATCATGCAAAAGCCGAAAATGGAGGACTGTTTTCAGCTCACTGCCGAGAGCTCAAGGAGGGCAGAAAAGATTTTTGTTCTTCACCGCATCGCCTCAATCGATCGATGTAAGTATTCCGCAACTTCTTTGTGTATTAACATGTTGTTTCTTGCTTGATAATTGTTCCTCGGGACCGTAGAAATTTCCCAACAATGGTATCAGAGCGAGTAAAAGCATGAAACTTGAATTTAGGGTTAAAATTGTGTAAATTGATTTTGAGCATGATTTGGTTAAATTAATTGATTGAGTATGCTTAAATGATGTTTAATTGAAGTTTGATTGGATCAATTTCATGAAATATTGTTTGGAACAATTTTTGCCCAAAATTATGGCTTGGCCGAGAATGACAAAGCCCTAAATGTTTTGGTATTTTTGTGATTTTGATCATTGGATGAGTTGGAAAACATTGGGTAATGTTGAATTGGATTTAATTGGATTGAATTCGAATAGGACATAAAAATGCCCTTATTGCCGAGATTAAATGAGCATGTAAATGGGTTTGATTTTTGATAAAATGTGTTGGACATGTTTTGTTGTTAATAAGCATAATTAATTAGGCTAATTGATGTTTTGGAAATGTTAGTTTAGTTGATTAATTATGTAATACACTTTAGGTTAATTAAGTTATAAAATTTGGAATTTGGTAATTTAATTAATTGGGCTAATTTTGGAAATTGGGCTTAAAAGTTGTTATTGGGCTTAATGGGCTTGGTTGTACCAAGATTGGTTTAGGCTAAATTGGTTGGATCCAATTGGGACCAAAACCATTTCCATAAAGTCCAATTATGACTAATGGACCTTAATGTTTTAATTGGGCCTAATGGGCCTAAATTGGTTTCTAGGCACATAAGGGTGATTCCTTTAAATGTGCTTTAGTCTTTGCGTTTGACCCAAGTTGACCAAAAGTCCATGCCTTAGAAATTAATTAAAAGCCCATTGGACTTTGAATTAAATTAACATTGGATGTTAATCGGGCTTTGAGACCCGTAACGATTAAATTTGGAATTTAAGTCGTAAAGGTTTATTAATAAAGTGTATTATTTAATTTGGAATTGAATAGCGAATTAGTATTAAATGCAAATTGAATTGGATTTAATTTTGTAGTTTAATATAATTCAAGAATTCGTACTTTGAGTACTTATTCGCAAAATGAGTTTGACTCGCGCAAAATCAAATCGTTGTTTGAACATTGGATGGTCATTAATATTCAGATTAATTAATTGGATTAGATTGATTGATAACATGCTTATGTGAATACATGGTTGCGATGCATGAATAATGTATATCGGATGGATATTAGATGGGTGAGGCAATTTTGGAAATTGTTGTAATAAATTTAGAATTTATTAATTGGACCTGCGAGTCCAGCCTATTACCTCCATACTCTATGTATTTCTCTTCTCACCTATTCCCCTCAATGTATATGAGGTTTCTTTAGAAGTGTTATGTAACGGGTAGAAGTAATACATGTGCTAGCGGGAGAGAGGAAAGTGAGAGATTTGTTATAGGAACAATGTGTAAAGTATCCATCCACATATCATTATTATTTATTTATATGCGCCTTATTATGTGTTGAGAATGCATATTTAAGGGTGTATGATGATGAGACCTTAACAAAGATAATAAATTGGTTGCCAATTTGCACGCGAAAAACCCTCACAAAATATTAAACGTTTTTCCTTCCATTGAGTGATTCTTACTCAAGATCCGAGACTGGCATTGTTTGTTGGCCAAAGTCAAGGCCTTTGTCCGTCGAGGATGTGTTTGAATCTTGAGAGCTTTGTTCCATATTGGTGTCTTGTCCAAGTTGTGATTTGTTGGCCAAAGTGAAGATCACTTCTTGTCCATCGACATTGATTACGAAGCTTTCCATAATCAATGGGTCACGCTTAACTGGGATCACTAAGTTTGTTGTGCCAAAGCCAAGGCTTAGTTGATTTAGAGGAAAAAGGCTAGGCAATATATTGGATATATTGGCATATATAAGATATATGTTTCGGACTTGGATGTGCACCTACTGGATCTAGGAATTGGATGAGATCCAATTGATCTTAGAGATCTACCTAGTTAATTTCATACAATTTGTTGGCCAAAGTCAAGATTGTGTGTTATTTAACGAGATCCTAGCCCACTATGAAACAAGGTTTCCCGAGTACTCCACAGAGGGTTAGAGGCTCGCCGAAAAATAGTGGGAGGAAAGTATTAAATTTGCAATATTCTTTTAGTTAGTTGCCATACGCGCTCATAACCAATATCATTCGTCGTTAAATAAATTAAATGTTAGTTGGACTAATATTTAATCGTTGTTTTAATAAAACAGTTGGACTGTATTCAAACTATTCATTTATAGTTGATTATATATTGGATTATAGTAATCAATATATTTGATTTAATTAATTATAGTTGATTTTATAATTGGATTATAGTAATCAATATAATTGAATTTAATCAATTAAATTATAGTGGATTATATAGTTGGACTATAGTAATCATTATAATAAATAGTACCTAAATCGTTGATTAAATGGTTGGACTATTAGAATCAAGATAAATTGAAAGATTATCATTTAAAACATAATCCTAGGGAAAATGTATTTAAATGGTTTAATTTTCAAATTGGGAATAAATTTCAGGATAGTCCTGAAAACTAATAAGTTACTTTATTTGATAAAATAACATATTAGGCCTAAGCCCGAAGTTAAGCAAATAGTAGAGCATAATCTTTGGAAGATTTATGTAATGATAACTTTAGTACTTAATCCATTAAGCTTGCCAAATAGACTCCTTAATTTCTTAATCAGAACTAACGATTAGATCCTTAAAGTATGAAAATGAAATTGAAGGATCTTCAAAGATCTATTCTTAGATCTTAGAAGTACTAAATTGCAATACTAAACTCTTGGAGAGTTAATGGCTATACTCAAGGAGTCGAAGCCAAACTTTGCAATAAGGCAAGAAGCGCAAGGCGCACCTTACTTCAACATCCCAGAAGGCCAAGGCTTGGCCAAAGGCTTCTGGGGTACCGAAAAGGGCAAAGGAAAAATCATTATAATCTTCTGGGAAGATAAAGGACATATCCCAAAATGTCTGGCTAAATTGTGGCAAACGGGATAGCGGAAGAATGACTGCCGTTTGAACAAAGCAGACATGAAGGAATTGAAGACGAGCAATGATCTGACTTCAAATATGTTTGTCATAAATATGTTCACTGCTAGTATTAAAATTGGATTTAAGATACTGGATGTGGTACATAAATATGTACTGGTGTGAAGAATCTGCTGAAAAGCAGCATACTGACTTCAGATGAGATTAATCTGTGAATCGGAAATGGGACGAGAGTCGCTGTTTTATTCGTAGATACCTAAGTTTAGGAACTACCCTTCGGGTGTGTACTTAAATTAGGAAACTGTTATAATGTAACTAGTTTGACTAGATACATTATCTCTATATCAGGGTTTAATCCGTTGCGGATATACCTTTATATTCTAGAACACTAAAATGTTTTATTATATAAAGATGATATTGAGATAAACACATTAGATGTGAATAACAATATTTATATTTTGAATATAAATAAATCTCAAACGTATAACTTGACAAACAAATAGCTCAAACTGATTTAATCAGTTGAGACTAATATGTGTTATTATTGTCTGGGACACAATTAAACAAGACTCGTATATCCACACTTTTGAAGAGTGGATACTAGGACAGATTTGATTCCATTCAAATAAAGTCTACGAATCTAGTTTATTGGGCAAAGTGCCTAAAACACTATTTACATGGTAAAAGTGTAAATGCCACCGATCTGTTAGCCCTAGTTCATAGTGAAGCAAGTGGGCCCATGTCTAGCTAGGCTAGATGTGGATATGAATATTTCGTGACCTTTACGGATGTGGCATCGCGTTATGGTTATGTGTTTCTATTGAAACACGAATCGGAAACTTTTAAAGTTTCGACACGAAATAGACAAACAGATCGACTAAAGTATTATATCGTCACGGTTAGACATGGTGGAAAATATTTAAGCAATAAGTTTCTCATATACTTGAAAGAGTATAGTATTCTTTCAATGAGGACTCCTCCCGGAACATGTCAGTTTGACGGTTTGTCTGAACGGAGAAACCGAATTTTGTTGGACATGATAAGGTTAATCATGAGTCGCTCTGAGCTACCATTTCCTTCAACGGATATGCATAAACAGTGCAGAACTTATTTTGAATAAGGTTCCATACAAATCTGTTTGACAGACTTCATATTAGATATGAACAGGAAAGAAACTGAGTTTTCTCATTCCTGAAGATTTGGGTATGCTGGGCATATGTTTGGATGATACCAAACTAGAACCCAAATCGGATAAGTGCCTAATTTGTGGGTTATCCTAGGGAAACCAAAGTATAGTACTTATACAACTCACTAGAGAAAAATTTAATTGTTGCTCACCATGCGGTTTTCTAAGAGGAATACCTATATGTAGTGGTTAGTGGGAGGAAAGTAAAACTCGATGAAAATCGGAGTAATACTGTTCCTGGCACCGATTCCTTAATGGAACACAAATAGTTCATCAAGGATGAAACTATACCATAATCCTCAAATACACAAGAACCACGTAGATCAGAGAGAGTCAGAAAATAACCTGGGGTATGGGTTTCTGATCTCACCTCGTAAAGATGTCAATCTTATTGAGGAACACGGACTGACTACGTATGAGGAAGTGATACAAGGTATCAACTCCCTATTATGGAAAAGTGCCATGATATCCGAAATGGATTCCATGTATACCAACTAATTTTGATACTAGTTGATGTACCGTAAGGCATTGTGTCTATTGGTACTATATAAGTCTTCAAGGAAGACATACATGGAAGGCAACATACCAACGTACTAAGCTAGGCTTGTAGCGAAAAGTTATTGTTATCAACATTGTGTCGATTACGACGAAACCTTTTACCTGTTGCCATGGTAAATCCATTTGGATAATGCTTGCTGAAGCTGCATGTTTCATTTATGAAATATGACAGCTGAACGTCAAAACCGCTTTCCTTAACAGAAACCTTTTGGAGGATATTTATAACATCCTGACGGTTTTGTCATACCAAAACTAGCAAACAAGGTTTGCAGGTTATTCGATCCATGTATGGATTGAAGTAAGCATTGCGTTCTTGGAATTATCGCGTTTTGATGTAATCATGATTGTATGATTTAATTCAAAACGAAAACGATTCTTCTGTATATAAGGAGGTTAGTGGGAGCGCACTAACAATGACTATCTTATAAAATAATGGTAATATGTAATTTCTTGGAAATGATATTCCCATAAAATACAATCGGTGAAGCTAGGCTTTCGAGAAAATTCTCCGTAGAATTCTTGGGAGAAACAACCTTTATTCTAGGAATAAAGATCTACTGGGATATATCTAAAAGTTGTCAATTCTCTCCGAGAACTCGTACATTGAAATAAATGTACGAGACCTAGTGTCTTATACGCTTTGAGCATATGGAGACACAATCAGGCCAATCCAAGTGATAGTAACTGGATTAATGTTAAGGACATCCTTCAGTATCTTAGAGAACTAAATATGCTGTCTTAAACTATGGAGAAGGAGAACTTGAAGTGAGTGGGATCACTGCTGCAAGTTTCTTAAACTGATAATAACGACTATAAGTCGTAACAACGGTACTATACAGTTTGAATAACGGAACAGTGAGCTGGAAATCTTCCAAGCAAGATACTGTTACCGAATAAACAACGCAAGTGGATTATTACTGCGGCTGAGGCAGCAATAGAAGCCTTCTGGATTGATAATAAATCTAATTAGATTAGATATAGTACTGTTAGCGGCTGAGCTAGGCTACAACGCAGGCTAAAGAATCAATGGTCTCATCAACGATCCAGATAAATACTTCGATATTCATCTGATTCGTTCGGATCATATATCGTGGCGATGTGATTATCGTATAAATCGCATCAGATGATAATCATGCAAATCTGCTGACGAAAGCCTTTCCTCAGCAGTTTGAGCGAACCGTACATAGTTCGGGTGTAAGACACTCGAGTGACTGGCTATAGGCCAAGTGGGAGATTGTTGGACAATTATGACCCATAGCGTCACTATTTGTATAGATCATGGTGTTGTTGTACAAATTAACTATATGACAAGGAGATTGTACTCTTATCATTTGTGATTAGATCACCTAGATGTAAAAATGATAGGAGGTCCTTATGATTAGTTCCTGGATTGAGATGATATGAGACAATATCAGTCCATGAAGGATTAATCATTAAATATCCCTAGTCAGAGTATTATTGAGATTGGACATCGAAATGCGAAAAAGACTAGTATTACACTTGTGCGCGTTGTGAGGGCATAACGTCATAGTTCTCATATATTTGGGTATAAGGATACTCATGCAAGTGTAGTATGAGGTTATGTTTTACCGATGGTACGGAAAACAGCTTCGCTCTGGATATACCCCTCGGAATTCCATTGCTAGTATGACTATGTGTCTATGGAAGTCCGAAATCAGGGTAGGTGTATTTGATCTTAACCTGAGACTTGCACCGCTAATACTTGCGACAATCAATATACTTTGGTTTTAGGTCGTTCAGGGCTTTAACAGGTTCTGTGTACGCCTCTGCTGGGTATATTGAGAATCGTAGTGTCTTGGGTGTGATGTCAAGACGGAAGTATCACTTCAGTCATAGTGGAGATGATGATCACGCAGGATACAAAACTGGTTCTCTTATGTACTGCAGTCATCGGGATAAAATGACTAGGTCATGTTTATCCGATTATAGAGACTAGTTGCCAGAGATCCGATATGTGATTCGTACAGGGCATACACAATTCCAGCCCCAGGCCTTGCACGTGACATCCGATACTGGATCGAAATACGCAATACTACGTATACTACGCCTGATATAGATCACATTCCTGTAAGGATATTTCTGGAGAATTGGGTAGGCATGGCGCTTTGCTAGAAGCCAACCTTGTCTTGTAAATCATGAAAAACGTAGTACTAGGTACTTACGTGTTCGGATAGTCCGACGACCGGATTTACTGCCAACATATCCAAGGATCTCATGGGTCGCTTCAAAGATTCACCGATGACATATGACTCGCACTTTATTAATATGAGATTAATTAAATGAGAGAGAAAATTAATCTGGGATTAATTACGGAGATATTTTATCTGGGATAAAATATCATTTAAGAAAGAAAAAATGATTAATTTGGAATTAATCGATAAAATAATATATTGATATATTATACGAAATTGGATTTCGACGCGGAATTGAAATTTGATTTTAATTCGAGCGAACGAGTTAATTTAGAATTAATTCGTTAGCGACGTCAATAGTGATTTTGCTAGGCATAATTATTTAGTTACGTTGCAACGAAAAATTCGTAATTTGGAATAAGCAAACCCGAGCACAAGAATGTTTGTGAGCGCACTCACATTTCGAATTCAAGTGCGGCCCGCAAGTCACATCAAGCGTCAAATCACAAGTCGCATTAAGCGTCAAATCATTAGTCACTTTGAGTGATGTGACAACTTGTCACTTGATTGATTAAGTGATGTGAATAGTTGATGTGGTGGTTGAAAGCCTTTAATGGCTTGACTTTTGGAAAGCAAAAATAAGGAAAATGAATTTTGGAAATTCATAAGTGTATTAAATACACTTTTTGACAACTACCAATATATATCTCTCTCTCTCTCATTTATTCTTCTCTCTTTCGGCCATCGGCTGTTTTTTTTTCTCCCTCCATTTTCTGTCACAGCCGAGAATGAAGGAGAAGCTATGTGAAGTTTTGTTGCAAAATTTCACTAATGCTAGCACACTTTAGAGTCTTACGAAGGTGATAGGGAACCGTACCCGTGAGCTTGGAATCACCAGCCAAAAGCTTGGAGCTTGATGGATCATGCAAAAGCCAAAAATGTAGGACTATTTTCAGCTCACTGCCGAGAGCTCAAGGAGGGCAGAAAAGATTTTTGTTCTTCACCGCATCGGCTCAACCGATCGATGTAAGTATTCCGTAACTTCTTCGTGTATTCACATGTTGTTTCTTGCTTGATTATTGTTCCTCGGGACCGTAGAAATTTCCCAACATGAGTCTGCTGTAGTTGACTGCTTTGAGCTTTTCCAACTGACAGCACCGCCATTCAAAGTAAACATATATCCTGTTTGCGATCTATTGTCATCCCTATCGGTGTGGAAGCTCGCATCATAGTAACCATGACTTTCATCTCAGAACAATCTCCGTATGTCAAAAACACATCCTCAGTTCTTCTCATATACTTGAGGATTGTTTTGACAGCTGCCCAGTGTTGCTCACCAAGATTTGCCTGATACTTGCTCGTTATGCTAAGAGCATAAGAGACATCAGGTTTGTATATAGCATGACGTACATGATTGATCCTATTGCTGAAGCTAAGGGATCCTACTCATACGCTCTCTATCTGAAGGAGTGTGTGGACATTGCTCATTACATAATTTGATTCCATGACAAGTAGGTAAATTACCTCTTTTGGAATCTTCCATTTTGAATCTTTTCAAAACTTTATCTATGTACGTAGATTGAGAAAGTCCTAACAACCTCTTAGATCTATTACGGTAGATCTTAATGCCGATGATGTAGGATGCTTCTCCCAAATCTTTCATGGAGAAATTCTGAGATAATCGTTGCTTGGTGGCTTGCATCATGGGAATATCATTCCCGATGATTAATATGTCATCGACATATAATACAAGAAATACAACAGCACTCCCACTACTTTTCCTGTAAACACAAGGCTTGTCTACATTTTTGATAAGACAAATTCTTTGATTGTCTCATCAAATCGTATATTCCAACTTCTGGAGGCTTGCTTGAGTCCATAAATGGATCATTTAAGCTTGCATACTTTATTATGATCATCCTGTTAGTGTTCCTAAAACATGCCAAAGATCTAATAAGCATGAAAACATGTTCATAAATTCAAAATAAGTTGCGGAATTACTTACATTGAATGGATTTGAGCTTTTAAAATTTTGAGAAGAAGATCCAAGATCCAAGATGCTTCCTTTGTTTATTCCAAGCTTTGAGTTTAAGATCTCCAAGATCCTTGCTTTGTTGATTCCAAGTTTTGAAGTTGTTTCCTTATCACCTTAGTTGATTCCATGAAGTGCTAGCAAACTTGATTTTGCCACAAAATCAAAGAGAAGAGAGTTGAGAGTTCACGCCCATGGAGAGGTATTAGGGTTTCCAATTGTTTCAAGTGTTGTATTACACAAGTGTGAAGAGAGAGAGCTAGGGTTTTGTTAAAGGGTTCTTACCCTTTTCACCAAAACCATGTAGTTGGGGTTTTTGGTTTCACCTAAACCAAGTAGTTGGAAAGTAAATGGTTTTGGCATAAATGCCAACCACTTTCCAACCACCACTTCACATGTGTGACATGTGTGAAGTGGGCCCCACCATCTTGAATTCAAAATTCAAAATGTCTCTACGAACATTTACTGCGGCTCGGATCTGTTTAATCCGATTAAACGAACTTTCGTCGTTAAATAATTAAATCTAATTTAATTAAATAACGATGCCTCGCAAATATATTACGAACGTCGTTTACGAATTAATTCTAAATTAATTCACTCGTTCGCATTAAAGTCAAACTTTAATTTTGTAATGAAATCCAATTTATATTAATATATATGATATATTAATTTTTGCCCATACGAATAAATTAAATAGAAAAATAAAATTTAACTATTAAATTTATTTTACCGATTAATTCCAAATTAATCGCGTTCTCTCTCTTCCGAACACATTTAATCCCAGATTAAATAATACCTCAATTAATCCCAGATTAATTTTCTCCATCTTAATTAATCCCAGATTAATTCTCTCTCTTAATTAATCCCAGATTAATTCTAATTAAATCAACTGTCATCGGCGAATCTTTGGGAAGCGACCCAAGAGATCCCTGGATATGTTGGCAGTAAATACGATTATCGAATTATCCGAATACGTGCGTACCTCGTACCACGTGCTTACCGATTTACAAGACATGGTTGGCTTCTAGCAAAGCACCGTGCCTACCCAATTCTCCAGAAATATTCTTACTGGAATATATAATCTATGTCAGGCGTAGTATATGTAGTATTGCGTATTGCGATCCAGTATCGAATTGTCACGTGCTAGGCCTGGGGCTGGAATGTGTCTGCCCTGTACGAAGCACATGTCGGATGTCTGGTAACTAGTCTCTATAATCAGACATACATGACCTAGTCATAATATCCCGATGACTGCCGTACTTAAGAGCACTAGTACCGTATCCTACGTGACATCATCTCCACTATGACTGGAGTGATACTTCCGTCTTGATATCACACCCAATACACTACGATTCTTGATATACCCAGCAGAGGCGTACACAGAACCTGTTAAAGCCCTGGACGACCAAAACTAAAGCATACCGATTGTCACAAATATTAGCGATGCAAGTCTCAGGTTAAGACCAAATACACATACCCTGATTTTGGACTTCCATAGACACATAGTCATACTACCAATGGAATTCCGAAGGGTCTATCCAGAGCGAAGCTGTTTTCCGTACCATCGGTAAAACACAACCTCCTATTACACTTGCATGAGTATTCTATACCCAAATATATGAGAACTATGCCGTTATGATCTCACATAACACGCACAAGTGTAATACTAGTCTATTCCACATTATCGATGTCCAGTCTCGATAATACTACGACTAGGGATATTTAATGATTAATCCTTCGTGGACTGATACTGTCTCATATCATCTCAATCCAGGAACTAATCATAAGGACCTCCTATCATTTATACATCTAGGTGATCTAATCACAAATGATAAGAGTGCAATCTCCTTGTCATATAGTTAATTTGTACAACAACACCATGATCTGTACAAATAGTGACGCTATGGGTCATAATTGTCCAACAATCTCCCACTTGGCCTATAGCCAGTCACTCGAGTGTCTTACACCCGAACTATGTACGGTTCGCTCAAACTGCTGAGGAAAGGCTTTTGTCAGCGAATTTGTATGATTATCGTCTGATGCAATTTATTCGATCATCACATCGCCACGATGTATGATCCGAACGAATCAGATGAATAGTCGAAGTATATATCTGGATCATTGATGAGACCATTAATTCTTTATTATGCGCTGTAGCCTAGCTCAGCTGCTAACGTAACTATATCTAATCTAATTAGATTTGTTAATGACCCAGATGGCTTCTATTGCTGCCTCAGCCGTAGCAATAACCCGCATTTGTTGTTTATTCGGCAACATCATCTTGCTTGGAAGATTTCCAGCTCACTGTACCGTTATTCAAACTGTATAGTACCGTTGTTACGACTTTTAGTCGCTTAATCGGTTAGGAAACTTGCAACAGTGATCCCAGTCACTTCAAGTTCTCCATCTCCATAGTTTAAGACATCATCCTTAGTTCTCTAAGATACTAACGGATGTTGTATTATCAATCCAGTGACTATCACTTGGATTGTAATGTTTGTGACTCCATATGCTCAAATCGTATGAGACAGCATGTCATGTACATTTTTCAATGTACGAGTTCTCAGAGAGTTTTAACAACTTCAAATCTATCCCAGTAGATCTTTATTCCTAGAATAAAGGTTGTTTCTCCCAAGAATTCTACGGAGAATTTTCATGAAAGCCAAGCTTTCTCCGATTGTAATATGGGAATATCATTTCCAAGAAATGACATATCATCATTATTTAGGACATTCAATGTCAGTGCGCTCACACTAACCTCCTTATATACACAAGAATCATTTCTCGTTTTGAATTAAATCATAAACTATTATGATTACATCGAAACGATAATTCCAAGAACCTAATGCTTGCTTCAATCCAAACATGGATCGAATAACCTGCAAACCTTGTTTGCTAGTTTTGATACGACAAAATCGTCAGGATGTTTTAAACATCCTTCAAAAGGTTTCCTTTTTAGGAAAGCGATTTTCCCGTTCAACTGCCATATTTCATAAATGAAACATGCAGCATCAACAAGCATTATCCAAATGGATTTAACGTGGCAACATGTTAAAGATTTCGTTGTAATCAACACAATATTGATAACGATACCTTTCCGCTACAAGCCTAGCTAAGTACGTTGGTATGTTGCCTTCCATGTATGTCTTCCTTGAAGACTTATATAGTACCAATAGGCATAATACCTTGCGGTACAATAACTAGTGTCCAAACATAGTTGATATACATGGAATCCATTTCGGACCCATGGCACTTTGCATAATAGGGAGTCGATACCTTGTATCATTTCCTCACACGTAGTCAGTTCGTATTCCTCAAAAGATTGACACCTTTATGAGGTGAGATCAGAAACCCATACCCCAGGTTGTTTTCTGACTCTCTCAGACCTACGATGTTCTTGTGTATTCGAAGATTATTGGTATAGTTGTTGGACAAAATGACCCATAGCGTCAC
>SKCR01036985.1:0-136177 GCA_019454045.1 Zanthoxylum bungeanum | reverse complement strand
TCTAAAGCTAAAACCTAAAATCCATTTTCCAATTTCATTTTAAGTTTACCACATCAATCTTATCGGTGATCAGGCAACAAGAAGCATTAAGCTTAAGATTCAATAAACAAACTAAAGCATTACCCATAATATAATTAAATCAATTATTAAGCATGTAAATATTATGTTTTATCACTTCCCTAAAATAAAAAGAAGTGATGGGGTTAGGGGGTCTACATTTAATATTTCAAACCTAGGAATCTCACTTATTATAATATGGAATTTGTCAGTATTATCCAATTAAGTCAAACCAGCCATAAATGTGAGGTTATTACTTGTCCATAAACCAGCCATACAGGCGGTAATTATCTGTCACCTGAAGTCCGACCATATAGGCGATGTCATATTATGTTACATAAATAAAACCAGCCATTAAGGCGGTATTAACTTTTAATTCATATGATTAGATTACAATTTCCATATTATATGTTAAGTGAGATTGACTAGATAATCATATTAAATGTTTCACCCGTCCCCCAGCGAAATTTAAGTAAGAAACATAAAATAAAAATAAAACAAATAAACTATTATTACAACTAGAAATAAAAGTACATAATTAAAAGTACAAAAATATAAACACACAAGATACAGTCATCGGATCCTTATTCAGAACCTTAGGGAAAGTATGAAAATTCTTAATGAAATCGAATTCTATTTATAGGCAAAACAATCCATCTGAGCGTCGCGACACAGATAGCCTTGAGCGTCGCGATGCGATGAGCTGTCAATGCGTTCTTCTGATATCCTGACACGTGTGACGTGTCCACAGAGCGCCGCGCGTCACGATGCGTAGGTGATCTATGTCGCGACGCGCGAACAGTAAATGCCGACAGACTCATAATAGAGGCGCGTTGCGACGCAAAGAGGTATGCGCGTCATGTGCAGAAATTCCCATTTTGTCTTTTTTCGTCCGATTTTCGTCGTTTTAGCCCCGATTTGATTTCATTAAGTCCTAAATCTTTATTTATCTGCAAAACACACAAAAACACATCAAAACGTTCATCAAACCCGAGAAACTAACAAAATATTAAGTCAAATGGGCGGTAAAATGTGATTTATTTTCCGCTCATCATCCATTACCATTTATGGTTCATTTACCAGTAACTTTTTCCAGTAACCTTTACCAAACGTTACCATAGGTGATCCTTTACCGAATCATCACTTATGGTAACCCATTACCATTTATGGTTCATTTACCAGTAACTTTTTCCAGTAACCTTTACCAAACGTTACCATAGGTGACCCTTTACCGAATCATCACTTATGGTAACCCATTACAATTTATGGTTCATTACCAGTAACATTTACCAAATGTTACCATAGGTGACCCTTTACCGAATCATCACCTATGGTAACCGTTATCATCTATGGTTCATTTACCAGTAACTTTTACCAGTAACCTTTACCAAACGTTACCGTAGGCGACCCTTTACCGAATCATCACTTATGGTAACCCATTACCATTTATGGTTTTTTTTACCAGTAATTTTTATCAGTAACCTTTACCAAACGTTACCATAGGTGACCATTTACCGAATCATCACCTATGGTAACTCATTACCATTTTCCTTTACCAAACGTTACCACAGGTAATCCTTTACCAAACGTTACCACAGGTGATCCATTATCAAAACATTACCTATGGTAACCCATTTCTATTTTCCTTTACCAAACGTTACCATAGGTAACCCAGTACCAAAACATTACCTATGGTAACCCATTTCCATTTTCCTTACCAAAACATTACCAACCCATTACTAAAACATTACCTGTGGTAACCCATTTTCATTTTTCTTTACTATATTCCCCTTGTAGCAATTATATCAAATCCGTATGAAATTCATTTCAAACCATTACCAGTAAAATTTAAAACCATGACACAATACATGTCATTACCCAAATAATTTATGCATTAAACATGATATGAGCGGTGCGATGAACATAAACCATATGCACAATAACAAGAAACAATCAACATACATTTTACAATAAATATATATAATTATATCAAATCTACTCGACTCCAATCATCATTCAACAATCACGATAAATATATCACTCAATTCAATATATAAGTCCCGTAATACAGTTGAAAAATTACTTACCTTTACGAGAATTTTTCTACCTGAATAGCTCTTGAACCAGTCACGCACCAGCCTTGGACGAGCTCACGAACCAGTCACGCACCAAAATGTTATGCGTGAATCAATTACCTTGGACCAGCTCTGTGACCCTTGGTCTCCCTGGCTACCGCAGTGCGCCACATAACCAATTTTTAATTATTCTGTTTGATTATGCACACATATGCCATTGATGATCTTATATAATAAACAAATAATACAGACGCCATTCATGCCAAGTTCAATTTGTTTATAATGGTTGTGACTGTTGGCCTTCTAAAGATCTTTGCCCATGTGTGCGCCATATTACTTCCAGTATCATGCATTTCAATTGACTCTTGCTTTTGATCATATTCAATTATTCCTTTGATCATATGCGTGAGTTGCTTTGGTTCAATCAAGCGGCCATTAGACTTCCGTAGGGATCCAACTTGCGCACGACAGCTTTTGATTCATGGTGATGATCAAATGATCAAAAATTTTGTCACGTACGTCCAACCAGTTTCTATTGTTGCCGAGAGTTTGTATGAAGGATTTGCATTGCCGTGAGATTGATATTAGGATCAGGTCTACCACTCAATCTTCTGTGCTATGACTCACCATCAGAAATCTGTGAAGGTGGGCTCGGGGTAACTCATTTGAGAAGAATTTTTCTTGAGGAAAAATTTCCTCCATGTTTTCTCTTATTTTTCTCTCTTTATAATCTCATTGAAAAGATAACAAAGTGGCTAGGGTTTTATTATTTCTATATGAACCATAATCTACTTTTTATACTAATAAATATATAACTATTTATTGTTTAATCCCTGATATTAGATTTAATTACGTAGTGGTTGGCTAAATATTTGTAATATCTGCTAGTGTACCCGTTATTAATCCTAAACCGATTTTACCTTCAAAATTCCATAAGTAATTCATTTTTTATTTGTTTTTGGTGATTCTTGTGCTGATAATTTTTTTTTTTTTTTTTTTTGCATAATTTATTAAAAATTCTCACAATCTTCAGCGGGTTGTTACACCGATTGACTATCACAATCTATGCTTATAGTTGGCATTGGTTTTGGCCAATTTGGAATATCCTCTAAGAAATTTTGAAGTCACTCAGCTTATTCCATTGTTTTGTCTTAAGCTATGAACTCACACTCCATAGTAGATCGGGCAATACACGTTTACCTCGAGGATTTCCATGACACGGCTGCACCACCAAGTGTGAAAATAAATCCACTTTGGATTTGGAATTCAATGTATCATATATCCAGTTAGTATTGATGTATCCCTTTAGAACAACGGGATATCTCGTATAATGCAGACCATATTTTGAAGTTTCTCTCAGATATCTCAAAAATCTTATTATAGTTTTCCAGTGGTTATGTCATGGATTACTCGTATATCTACTAAGCTTGTTTACAACTTGAACGATATCTGGACGGGTGCAATTTGTGAGATATATCAGACTTCTGATGATTCTCGAATACTCTAATTACGATACGCTCGAACCAGTATTCTTTGATAATTGAAGAGTTAGGTACATAGGAGTTCTACCACGTTTAGATCTCATTTGTTATATTTCTCAAATATTTTCTCAACCATAATAAGCCTGAGATAATATGTATCCCTCTAATGTTCTAGAAATGTTAAATTTTATGATCACATCAACTACCTCTAAATCTTTCATATCAAATTCGATGGTCAATAATTTCTTGATAGATTGAATCATCTCATGATTGCTACCAATTATCAGCATATCTTCTAAGTAGAGACACACAATGGCATATCCTTTTTTAGTTGATTTAGTGTATACATACTTATGACACTCATTGATTTTGAATCCACTTGATAATATTTATCTGTCAAATTTCTCATGTCATTGTTTAGGTGCTTGTTTTAATCCGTATAAGGATTTTACAAGTTTGTACACTTTGTGTTCCTGTCCAGGAACATTAAAACCTTCTGGTTATTCCATGTAAATCTCTTCATCTAATTCACCATTTAAAAATGTCATCTTCACATCTGTTTGATATATTTCAAGACCAAATATAGTTGTTATGGCTATAAGCATTCTTATTGAAGTGATACAAGTCACTGGTGAATAGGTATCAAAGTAATCAAGGCTTTCTTTTTGTCTATAACATTTTATGACAAGCTTTGTCTTGTACTTATCTATTGATCCATCTGACTTTATCTTCCGTTTGAAAATCCATTTGAAACCCAGCGGCTTACAGCCTAGAGGAAGATCAACCAACTCTCAAGTATGGTTTTAAATGATAGAATCAATCTTGTTATTGATAGCCTCTTTCCATAAAGGTGCCTCTGATGAATACATCGCTTCTTTATAACTTTAAGGCTCATTTTCTAACAGGTATGTCAGAAAATCAGGTCCAAATGACTTAGACGTTCTTGATATTTTGCTACGTCTAGATTCATTTTTCTCAACATTTTCATGTTGATCTGATTCTTGATTAACTTAATCGCTACTAGTAGAAGTATCAATTGTTCTTTTGAGAGACACTGTTCTTTATTTTTCTTTATAAGGAAATGTCTCTTCAAAGAATGTCGCATTTTTTGAATCAATTATCTTGTTTGGATTGATGTCAATAATTTCAAACTTATGTACCAAGAATCGATACGCACTACCATTGTGAGCATATCCAATGAATATACAGTCAATGGTTTTTGGACATATTCTCACATTCTTAGGTTTAAGAGCCATCACTTTGGTGAGACACCCCCAAGCTTTCAAATATTTATAGGAAGGTGTATGATCTTTCCACAATTCATATGGTGTCTTGTCCAATCTTCTGTGTGGTAACTTGTGTTGGAATTGGTGCTTTGAGCGTCAATCCGAATAATGTATAGTACATTATATTTTTATTATCTATTAATAAAATAACTAAATTTTCATTTCAAACCTTATTAATGGTAATGTCATTATACATATTAGATAAATTTATATGTTGAGAATGACATCGACTTTAGAATATTCATGTAGTAATACTGGACACTGGATGGTCCAGAATTGGGATAATATTAGTATTACTATTATAAATTATTCTTAAAGTAAATATTTCTATTTGTTGGTCTTGGAATACGGTCGAATTCCTATAATCGAGAAGCAAACACATGTCGTATATTGGAATTGGAGTTTCAATGGTTTAACCTGATGTACCATGAGCATGGGAAGCTCATATAGACATGTGAATATTCATTGGAGCGAATATTGAATTACTCACAAGTGATTCTTAATAGTTGAAAGTACACACCACTGTCAATAGGAATCTCCTCGAGTCGAGTAGCATATGTGATCCTTTAACTATAGGATAGTATTGGTTTTGTGTGAGATCTTCCACACTTTGATGACATTTATGTCAAAAACCTTTCATGGTACCATGATCATGGGAAGCTCATATAGACATGTGAATATTCATTGGAGCGAATATTGAATTACTCACAATTGATTCTTAATAGTTGAAAGTACACACCACCGTCAATAGGAATCTCCTCGAGTCGAGTAGCATATGTGATCCTTTAACTATAGGATAATATTGGTTTTGTGTGAGATCTTCCACACTTGATGACATTTATGTCAAAAACCTTTCATGGTTTGGCCTCTAGATGTTCGTTGGGTGTGGATCGATGCACTCGTTAATTAAGTGCATATCAAGATAGGATCTGTCGGCCCGTATGTGTACCATAAGGGGTTTAGGTATCCATGTGAGTAAGTCATGATTCTTAA
This sequence comes from Zanthoxylum bungeanum, assembly GCA_019454045.1. Classification (NCBI taxonomy): domain Eukaryota; kingdom Viridiplantae; phylum Streptophyta; class Magnoliopsida; order Sapindales; family Rutaceae; genus Zanthoxylum; species Zanthoxylum bungeanum. Next base: position 130,285 of record SKCR01036985.1, on the reverse strand, counting down.
GACTTTGGCGCCAAAACCGATCACCTAGGGTGGGCCACTTTTAACAGAAATGGTTTCTGATTAAGTTGTAAAGAATCGTGGACGTGTCGACATGAGATGTGCGCCTTGGAAACTTGACGGTGTATTCTATGTTTCCTAACACAACTCGGATGGCCTACGACGGAGGGATTGTTAAACATATGTGATGACCTCGACTTGTATAGTTCAGAGAGGTCGTTCGTGTTCTTTGCGAATTCAGAGGTGGTTGAATTGCGTACATATTAGTTATGCTTATATAACGAATGTGTCTGGACTTAGAGAGTCATAATATGAAGTGTACTCGTTGAGCACTTAGGTAACCGATTAATTTTGATAAAAGATAATATGCGATATTATAATTATCAATTAAAATAATCAAGTGTTATTGGATAATATTGATTATTTAATTTGACCTAATTGGATTAATTCAAGATTTACACAAGGGCTTTGTCGTAATTTCGTAATTTCATAAATATCTCTACTATTTGAGGATATTTTGGTAATTGCAAATATGTAATTATATGTGTTTTTCTTTGATTTAATTGGATTACATTGAACTAATCCATTTGCTAATATTTGTCTTGATTTAATTTGATTAAATTAAAGTAGTAGACAAAGGTGATTAGTCACACATAATTATACATATTTGGACAAATTCGATTAAGCCGACCTAAAAATTGATTAAAACTTTTATTAATTAAAAATTACCTAAGTTTTGTTATAAATACCAAGCTTGATGAATGTTTTAATTAAGCTAAAGATAAGCTAAATAAGCTTGATAAGCTTAAGCTTATGAAAATACAAGTATTTATTGGAGAAAGTAGCCTAAGTTAGAGAAGTGTTTAGAGATGCTTTGGAAGATCTCTACTACGACATTTCATCTAAGAGAAATTAAGATTGGATCTTGAAGTGAAGCTTGCTTGCATTGAAATCGAGATTGGATCTTGGAGTAAAACTTGTTAAACCTTGGAAGTTCTCCAACAATTTCAACAAAGAGAATGAGATTGGATCTTTATATCAAGCTTACTATTTAATATTTGATCTTCTCCTAAGCTATGTTCTTCATTAGTGAGTTTTCATTAGTGAGACATATAGTGATGAATTATGTATTGGATGCATAATTACATAGCTTAAAGTTGAAATTAGGCTAATGAATTATGTTAGGATGTTTTGGAAGTATAAATACAATATTCTTGTAATTGGGTCAAAGATGTTCATGTTGGACATGGAACAATTAATTATAGTTTGGAACTCTATATTAAAGCTTAGAACTATAGCTACCATTCTAGAATCATTTGACCACCTTTGGGTGAACTATAAGTGTTCATGAGACATTTCATAGTGGGATTCTAAATTGATTTGTGTTTTGATTCAATCAAATTTCATGTATGTTAGTTGTATAACATGTGTTGATAGTGGTTATGATGCTAAAATTAGATTTTAGGTGTAATTGAAGTATTATGAGAAAATTGAAAGTGTTTAGTATTGGTTTGAAATAGAAATTGCTCACTGCCTAGGGCAGCGTCGCGACACCGAGCATCAGAACTAGGTGCATCGCGACGCTCACCCTTTCGTGTCGTGACGCTAAGATGTTCAGCTCTTGCAGTTGCTCTCGCACTTTGGAGCGTCTTGACCCTCAAGCTTCCGCGTCACGACGCACAGAGCTGAAGAATATTGAAACTTCATTTTCTCTATTTCGGAGTTTTCCGGACTCTGTTTTGGTCCCCGTTTTATCCAGTGTTCTAAAAAGCCTCTCTTAGGCGCGCCTAGGTGGCACATATAGGTTCGGCGGTCTATGGCCGAGACACCTGGCCCCAAATCATTGGGGTTAGGCGCTCGTCACAAATTCAACGATCAATCGCCGTTGACCGACGCAGAATTTGAAATTAATTATTTTTTCCGGCCGAATTTCACACCTCAATCCTAATCATAACCTTAATTTTACAAAATTAACTCTCTAACTCATCAATTTGAAAAAAAAAATCCAATTTTAGAGCATAAACCTTAATTTCAAAAATCTAATCTTTTTTTCTATTTTTGTTAGTTTCTCATCAAATTGACCATTTATAAATATTAGCCATTACTCAAATAACATTTATCTATGATTAATTTCTCCAAATCTTAAACCTAATTATAGAAATTCTCAATTTCTGATTAACCGTCTAAGCCCCGCCTAGGCCCCGACTACGAGCTCTAAGCGCTAGGCACTGGGTCGTCACCCAACTAGCGCCTAGCGCATTTTAGAACATTGGCTTTATCCCACGGACTCGAAACGAAATGTAGTTTTACATAAAATATTTTAAAATACAGTCATGCTAGATATCCACGAGTTAAACCCACTTCCGCTGCGCGGAATACCAATCTGACCTTAGGGATTCCACATCCGCTCCAACAACTTGTTCATAACGTAATTAGCAGAAATTAAGGCTTCCCCCTATAAGTTTTGGGGTAAACCAGAGCTTGTCAACATGACATTTATTATTTCCTTCAACGTTTAATTTTTGCGTTCCGTAATCCCATTTTGTTGAGGCGAATAAGGAGCAGTAGTTTCATGAATAATTCCATGATAAGAACAATATTCACCGAATTGTAACACATATTCACCTCCCTTATCACTCCTGATTCTTTTGATTTTCTTATCAAATTGATTTTTAACTACATTCTTATAGTGTATAAAGCTCTCAATAGCTTTATCTTTGCTCCTCAACAAATACACATAATATAATCTTGTGATATCATCGATAAAAGTAACAAAGTACTTTTACCGCCTCTTGTTTGCACAACATTCATGTCACACACATCGGTGTGCATAAGTTCTAAGGATTTAGAACTTCGTTCTATGGAATGAAATGATAATTTATTCATTTTTGCTTCAACACATGCTTCACATTTATGTTGGTTATCAATTGTAAATTTAGGTATAAGGTCAATGTTAATTAATTTACGCATTATATCATAATTAACATGCCACAATCTCTCATGCCATATATTTTGTGACTCAATAATATAAACAGAAGATATAGCTTTATTATTATTAGTACTGTTTCGATTGACAGTTATTGCATTGAACTTGAAAAATCCCTTAGTGAGGTATTCTTTTCCTATATAGACATCATTTTTTGTTAATATGAACTTTTCAGAAACAAATGCAAGCTTAAAATCATTCTTGCTAAGGAATGAATCTGAAATCAAGTTCTTCCGAATATCAGGAACGTGCAAAATATTTTTCAATGTAAGCTCTTTCTCGGATGTCATCTTCAATACCAATGTGCATTGTCCAACCACTCTAGAGGTAGACGAGTTTCTCATTGTCAGATGATCGTCATCATCAACCTTCTAATAAAAGGAAAACATTTTGTTGTCATCACAAGTATGACGAGTAGCCCTCGTGTCTACCCATCATTCTCTCGGATTCCCAAACAAGTTGGCTTCAGTTACAACTGTTGAGAGGTTCAACTCTTAGATCTCACCAGTTAGCAGCTCATCATCAGTGATATGGGCCTCATTTTTCATTTTCTTGCCCTTGTTCTGAGACTTATTTCCGCAGTCATTCTCCATGTGATAGCTTTTCCCACGGACGTAGCACTTCCCCTTGAACTTCTTGTTTGCTTGGGAAGAATCAGCTCCACTGTTTTTTCTCTTTCTGTTACCCTTTCCACCATCGACGATGTTGGCCTTATACTCCATAATCTTGTAGCTAGCCTTCTCGGACTTCCTGTTGTCCTCTTCAATCCTCAATCGAACTCCAAAGTCTTCAAGACTCATATGCTTCTTCTTGAGTTTCAGATAGCTCCTGAAGTCCTTCCATGATGGAGGCAACTTCTCAACAATTGTGACAACTTGAAAGGTCTCATATAGTTTCATTCATTTATTCAATATTTCATAAATGATCAACTGTAGTTCACCCAACTGAGATATTATCGTCCTTGAATCTACCATTTTGTAGTCCATGAACCTACCCACGATAAATTTCTTATGTCCTACATCCTCTGTTTTGTACTTATTCTCAAGAGATTCCCAAAGAATCTTCGCAGAAGTCATGCCTTGGTACACATTGTACAAAGTATTGTCAAGTCCTCTCAATAGGTAGTTCTTACACAAGAAGTCGCCTTACGACCATGTCTCAACTCGCAGTTGCTTGGCTATTTCTTTTTCTCCCTCCACAGGACCCGGAGAATCTTCCGTGAGATACTTAGCCAATTGTAGTGTTGTCAGGTAGAACAACATTTTACTCTGCCACTGTTTGAAGTCTCCATCAAACTTATCCGGTTTCTCTCCATGAGCGACCGGTACTGTGATATTTTCATTAGTCTTGTGAAGTTGAAATTTATTCACAAGACAAATCACACAAAAATCAACTTTATAATCATGTTTATGTGTTACACTAAAAATTCTACTTGTTATTATTTTGGATTGAAGTACCAAATAATACAAGTCCTTGAATTTGTGTTTAAAAGTTTCTTATGATAGGTGAATAAAGGAAAATTTTTCCAGAGAACGAGAGGGGTCTGGTGTAACCACTTAAAACCATTTTCAATTAGGCTCTTATCGCCTTGGTGACAGAATTTCCTTAAACACTTTCTCAATAGAAATCTTAGTCATTCAATCTTAAGTGTTTACATTTTAAATGTCAACCACAATAAATTTTAAATATATAATGCAATCAAGTTTGGATGGAATTACTTATATATAACTATACTTTTAACTCTCAACCAGTATGCAACAAATATTAAATAATTTCAACTTTATCACATAATATATTAGGTGTATGCATGTGATAATTGAACACCATAATATTAACTAAAACCTATACTGCCAAGTTTACAGAATTCAGTATATGATTTTACTAAGTTAATATTATTCTATGCATTTGTTATATATTACCAATTTCATAGCTAAAACATGTATATCATCTGTTTTTTTAATGAAATTTATAGATTAATTCTATGTTATTATTCTAAATCTGAAATTTCTCAGATGTGACTTGTGTTAGTATCACGGTCGTTCAGTCGTTCAAATGAAATTTTCCAGAGATTTCACGTTCGTGCAACGTTTGATAACGCGTTCGAACAAACCTTTCCAGAAGACCGGCGTTCGAGTGGTGTTTGAAGATGCGTTCTAACAAAATTGTGAAATATCAGGTTTTTCCTTATTCGTTCGTCAGGCATTCAAACGCCCTTACGTAATTTTCATGCACATAGCACATTTTCCAAGAAGAATAACATTAAAACATGCAAAAACAGAGTTAACAACACATGTAAAGTAATAAGTTCTTAAAATTATTGTTCGATATGTGTTATTAATCAATTTTAACATGCATCACTCAATTAACATACAATCAATAAAACATAAACATGGAGATTTAGAAAAACCTGAAATTGGTTGAAGAATGTTGAAAACTATAACCAAGTTAAGAACTTATTAGCCCCATCTCGGTACTCTACGGATTTCCTGTAGCTAGTGTTATACCAGGATTACTTGGTTGCTTCTTGTAGAATGAGCATTTCTTTCTCTAATAACTTAAACTTGAAAATTGTGAAAACTCTCTCTTATTTTAGACACTCTAATATGTCTATATTTTCCCACACAATTGAATGTTTTAAAATGAACGTAAAGACCTCTTTATATAGGCATGAATGGGTGCCTTCATAGGCACTTTTTGGTTTAGGATGTAACCCTCCTAAAAGTTATACTCATTCCTAATGTCCTTTAATGTCTAGAGTTACATTCATTCACTTTAGAGGATGTCCCTTCATTTTGTGCATTTCTCATAAGACATTTCTTAAGAGACATGTCTCTCCTATATATATATATATTAAGAGAATTTCTCACACCTACTACATGAATCCGAAAAAAACATGTTCTTGTGTGTTCGTCTTCTTGAGCTCATTCGTCTTCATAGTCTTTCTTTACGAGGGAAGGGCTACTCATAGTGGTGTTAACTCCTCTTTCGAAATGGGAAAGTAAACAAAAATTCATAATGGATATTTTACAAGAACAATAGCACTTGCTAAGTGTTGTGAACAGATTTTAACGGTGATATGTAAAAATGCGTTAATTATAGTTGTAAAACTCGATTTTTAAAAGAAAACATAATAATTTATTCTAATATTTATCTTTAACCAAATATTTAAAAATTAAATTTTGACAAAAATACAATCTTATTATCTCACCATCAATCTAACCACAATACCAAACACATGACTCTTATTCTCACACATACTTTTAAGAAAATGATCAAACTAGACTTTCAATTAGAGAAGCTCCAACTAAGAATTTTATGATTTTCAACGAGTTGTCCAGTGGCTGCACAGAAACCAACATACATTTCATCAAGAAAAAGGTCTGAGAGATCAATAATGACAGTCAGTAATGGCCACCAAGGCTTCTTCATTTTTGCAGGAGCCATTGTTACAGTGAGCATAGTATCTTCATAATCGATCCATACACGATAAATCTTGCCATTGTTCAAATTCAACTCATGGAAATGCCAGTCAGTCTTATTCAGATTGTTCTGAAACCAGTATCCGGCCTTGTAAGCATCCACAGAAGTGAGAGAATTCACATTCATACCAACATGGTTACCATTGATATCATTGAATTCTTGATTCCGAAATACATCGAATTCAATACCGAAAACATTGTTGTTCGGATTACCATCATTGGTCCTGTTCAGGAAGCCAAGATGTTGAGCTGCGGCGGCTCCTTGGATGCCAGCGGAAGGCACAAAGATGAAGACCAGACCATGACCGGGAAGTTGGTCCTTGTATGGGGTGATGGAGAAGGTGAAAGAGGTTTTAAATGACCTAACAGCTGATGAGTTTGTATGCCTTGTTGGGATCTTCGCATGGTAGAGAGCTCTTCCAATGGAGAAAGTATTATTCTGGGTGAGGGAAATGGCACCTGAATCCAGTTTTGCGGCACCATAAAGCAACAGTTTTGAAGTATTGAAGCCATTGAAGGCAAACTTAACAGCACTGATTGGCTCAAGCAAATCTATTGTTAGAAACAACAGTAGCAGTTTGAAGAAGTTCATCTTCAGCTAAGCAGTGTTGAGACCCTAAGTTGACTAGCAATATATAGCAGCTGCTGCTGCAGCAACAGATCTGAATTTTCTTCAAAACTTTAAATGACAACTCAGATAATCAATGCCTTTTTTCAGAAATTTCTAATTTGGCTGCTGCATGTGCATGTTGACCAAATCAAAGTTGACTAGTAGTAGTTAGAGAACTTAATAAAATTGAGGAGGCATACAGATGCCTACGCTTAAACGACATTGACAGAAAGAATACCAGAACTAGAATTGTCAACTTGACAGAAGATATCGTTCCTCTAGAAGCATCAGGCTTAAAGAGGGGGGAATAAACACAATACTTGGCAACTTCGGCAAGGAACACAACATATGCCTTCTTTTATAATATGACGACGTCATTTTTCCAAAATGATTTATGGCTAATAAGAAGCTCTACAACAATGATCCATAGCTTAGAAATTACAGTTGCTGAGTAGAAAGACTGAAGTAATAAATTGCAGAGAAATATTTCAGTCATATATAAACATATCTAAATGTGGCCACTGGCCATATTTCTAAACACCACCTATACCCAAAAAAAAACCCCGATTAAAGACTAATATTATATTTCACAAGGGAAAATCACCTGCCAAATTATTCTGCAGTGATCTTCCTGACAAGGCTTGTGTTCATTGGGGGGGTACTTGAGCCAGCTCAACGGCCAGAAACAAATAATGAATTGGTCGGCAATTGGTTCCCTTCTGCCTGGACTTTTCTGATCTTAGCCTTGTCAGCACGTGCTCGTCTAACAGCTTCTTGAATCTGGCGATCATGATCCTTAAGCATCTGGTCCACATTGCTTGAAGGGACAATCAATGGACCAGAGTAATGAATTTTGTGACCCTTTGACCCATAGCCAAGCTGGACCAAAATGCAAACAATAATAGAGTCAAGGCATCAGGCACTCAATAATCAAGATAGCATGGATAAATAAGCAGGAAGTCAAACCCTTATGAAATAGGATTCATCCCATTAGTTAAGAGTTTGATCAACAAAACAATATCCAGACAACCGGTAACCTTAAAAATAGGAAGGAAAATAAAGAACGGCAAATACTAACAAGAATTGGATCTTTCTGGCTAATTCTTGCATCTTCCTTTTGATTAGAACCTGCAACACCTGGAGTGTGATGCTTCTGATCACGTTGGATCAAAGATTCGGAGGCTTCTTTGAAAGATCCTGGGAATCTTGCAATTAGTTTCGGAACTTCTGGTTGTGAGGAACCAGACCTCTCTCTACGATCTTCAGATAATAAACTCCTCCTTGCAGCCACTAGACCTGACATTGTTGACAAGTCAGCACCAGTTGAAATCTTTGGGGCATCATCCGTGTTTTTTCCTGCCTTTGACCATGTAGCACGCTGAGCTAGTGGCCCTGAATGGGAGGCTCTTTTATGAGTATGCCCCTGGGGATCTGCACTTGATTCCATCACTTGTGATGGTCTAGGTGGATCAATTGGGAAGCCAGATGCAACTTCTTCTGGATGAGGATTAAACTTCTCACTCCGGCTCTTAGAGTTGTGTTGGCTTTGTCTTTTCTGAAACAAGAATCATATTAGTGTATTCATAAAATTAAAGTAAGAGTGATATGAAAAAAAAAACAGAAGATTTAAAAAGATATTGAATTACATAGGTAGATTTGTTGAAAGATGACTAAGTAGCATAAAGTGTGGGAAGGAAATTAAAAATGTTTTTTTTTGGAATCGTTGGAAACCCGACCGCCAAACCACCCCTTCCGGGCTTAAGCGGAGCAGGTAAAATCTCCGACTGTTCCAGGCTCTTACAAGAAACACACTCCTTGGATTCGAACCCAAGACCTCAACGTGAGATCCTGAACCCTACACCACCAAACCACGCCCCTTGGGGACTTAAAGATGTTTTATATTCCTATTAAACAGCAAAATCTTGACAAACAGGCGCGGTCTAGCAACATATCTTGTTCATGATTTACTATCAGTCCCAATTCCAAATCTTAAAATTGCTTTCAACCAAAACTTCAAATATGGTACCAACTTGTCAGCTCTATTATAATAGTGCTGCATAGTGAGATTTGAGTTTTGATCATCAACAGCATCTAAATAAAGATCTACAATCAGCCCTTAAACTGCAAGGCTGTTCTGGATAAAAAGACCATTACATCTTACATGTTATTCAGTCAAACTGTGTTGAAAATTGAAGCAAAGGAATTTACAGATGTGTTAACTGAGAAGGATGTCATTTGGAGGCTTGTTTTGAATTAGTAGATGGGGAAAAGTGGGAGTAATGACACTTGATTGTAGCATGAAGGTTTTTGATGGGGAGGTATTGATAGATAATGAGATGCAATCTCACTAGGGTAGACTAAAGAACCACATGATGAGGAAATGAATAATATCCCATTGTAGTTTTTTCGGTGAAACAGAATGGAGAAAAGGTGCATCACCTATTAGTTCATGATCAATTTCTAGCAATCTACAATCTCCGGGTATTCCGATCTGGGATAAAGTGGTTAGACCAAAATGGGCAGTCTAGATGCAAATGGAGGCTTCAAAGGCATTGGAGAATTGCAGGCTACAAAACTTTCCTAACATGTTATTTGCTAAATTAGCTATAAGCTTCATATTCAGAAATTAGCTTCTGCTTTTTATATACTTGCATACCCTTTTCTTCTGTTAAGTTGGTTGCTCTTCATACCTAATATAACTCATTTGCAGGGGAATTTTGCCAATACATTATTAAGAAAGTCCATGCCAAACTGTAATTAAGAAACAAATTGCAGTACTTTCCTGTTACTTTCTTTATATTACACCTCACAAATGTAAATTTGACAAAAGTAAAGCTCAGAGATCATCACACCATCCTAATTAAAGCATGCACTGAAAACTAGTTACAAGAGGAGGAACGATGGTACAAGAGGTCATTAATAATAGAAAATAACTTACCTGCATAGACAACGCTAATTCAGCGTTGGCATCAGGGGCTGGGATGGCTCTGGACTCCCTTGTCCCTCCCCTTTCAAGGTCCATTCTCTGGCCCTTGCTTCCTACTGCTACTTGCCTACAAGAGAACACAAAAACAAATTCTTTAGTACCTAGCATGCAGACAGATCTGCACTTTGGGTAGAGGTATAACTTCAAAAGAACAGAAAAATAGCTCATTGAGTGAAAATTAAAAATAAGTGAATGTCCAACAAATTCAAGCTCCCAAAAAAAATTTCCAACTGTGGGCTGATGACTACATAGCTTATGAGTACCCAACTAAAGGTAAAATGTAATCTTAACCTAACAATCAAAACCAACAAGCAACATGCAATCTTAATTAACACTTTCAATTTTGACATGAAGTATGATTTCCAGTAATATCAAACTGGAAGACTATAATTGCTATATTGAAACTAAAAAACCATGCTCTAATTGTTACAATATACACCTTCTAGCTTCTTCATCCCGTATTTTTGCATCAAATTCTTTGCTGGGAGGATACTTTGGCAAACTGGAAGGATCACAAGGCAGCGGCTTCATTGAAAAGAACTGTATAAGATAAGGCAAAAATAACTCAGAATGCCACAAAGCATAGAAGAAAGCTATTAATGAACTACCAAGAGAGTAATTAATAGTTCAATTTCATGATTTAAAATCGCAAAGCATTAAGATGTACATTGACTACTTTAAAAACGATAGAAAATAGGGAAGGAACAGTAGGGAATAAAAGAGCAAAAAAAAATATGCTCTTCCTGACTAATCTTCATATCAATCAACCTCTTAAGTTTAAGTCTCAAATATAAAATTCAGTTTCCAACTCCATTTTGAATAAATCTGTTTTTGTAAACCAACTCATGATTGCCTTCTAACATGTAGTGATATTTGAAACCAAAGTGAAATAATAGAGATAAATAACTGCAGGACTTGAATATGCACGCCTGTGTTACATATCAAACCCTACCACAAACTAGAACCACTGGCCTCCACAGCCACAGATGATAATCTAACCAAGTATATTTACATTCAAATTTTAATAGTACCACCAATTTTCATATAATTCTTGACATGTGAGCCACACAGCGTTAGCTATCAAGAAATCCTTCAATAGTTCCTAGCAACATCATTGCATCGTGATATCCAAACCACCAACTCTCAGTAAAACGTAAGAAATTCTTTCCTAATGATAAAGAGCTGCACAATAACATGTGTGATTATATTGCATCATTTACAGCATTGAGAATAAGTTCATTTTTAAACGAGGTATAAAATTTACAAGTCAAGGGACTGGCATGATATGAGAAATTTTGACGAGCTATAATAGAAAATGAATACCAAAAAACTCTAGTTAACAGCATACTATTCATTAAAATTCTAATTGAAGCTTATTAAGGATATATTTATACAAGGCACAAGCTGAAATTATTACTAGAAATCTCATCTAACAAAGTAAAATAATTGAACATGTTCAGAGAGAAGTTGTTAAATCCTCTGTAAGACTTAAAAACTAAAGTTTTTAAAGGATTAGTACTTTGATTTAACAAGAGAATGTCCACCCAATCAAACAAGTCGTACTAACCTCCTTATGAAAAACACAATGCAAAAATGGAAAGACGGGTCTATATGAGTTTATTTATCAAAAAATCCACACCTCACTCCTGAGAGCAGATGATGCAGATCCACGATCAGCTGGATCAATGGAAAGAAGGGTCTCCATAAGGGTTAAAGCTGGCGCAGGAAAATCCTTGAATGTTTCAGCAACACAACGTTTATAAGGCCGTTGAGGCTTAAAGATGGTTGCATGAGACAACTTAGATTTTCTCCAATAATCCTCAGAAGGCGAGCCACAGAGCTTAAAAATTTTATGTAACTGTTCTACCTACAAGATAAAAAGATTTGAGTAATTAACATAAAACAAGGATAAAGAAAAAGAAAACAAGAAAGTCTATGCTAGGATATAAAATAGCACTGATACCACAAGTGTCCACAAAACAGAGATTGCTGCTAAAGAGGAGGTAGAAACTAGTATGTACACAAACACTTTTATACAACGGAACTGGCTCAGTTTTTTTTTTTTTTTTTTGCATTCAAGCCACCTATGCACAGAACCAACTCAGTATGGAACTTCACCCACTTACTGGGACCATACAGGAGAAAAACCTAGCATCATTGTTCCATGACATTCCTAAAGCAGCAGTCACTAACTGTAAAGGAAGGTCCTGGATTCATCCTCAACAGATAATTTCTGCTATAATATTGCCTTCTAGAGAATGAAAAATAAAAATAAAAAATAAAAATACAATACTTTCTGAAATACAAGCCCAAGTAAGTTGACTGCAAGAATTACTTTGAAGCTGTACTTTACTGCCCAACTCCACATATTCAGGTCAACTATAATAATTTTAAGTCAGACCCACCCTGAAACCATCTCAAAGCACATCTCATCTGTACAGACTACAGACAAGCATGAAATAAAGCAGTAAACTAAAGCCTCCAAAATGAAAGTCACATAGGTACAGGCATTTCTGAAGAGAAGTATTCTATTACAAATATCATGAACCCATGTATGAAATATGAATCAGGAAAATCCAACTGAAAAATCAGGTTCTGTCTTTTAACCACTATCTAAATCAAATCAAAACTGTTATCAAACAAGATGCTGGGTCTAATATATTATTAGGAACTCTAATCATGGGCATTATTCCTAACAGGAAAACATTGCAGTAGAAAGGTCCCATTAAAGGGAAAGAAGTTAAAGAACATAAATTCTGATTTATGACAGAAAATCCCGTAATTTGTCCCTTAATCCCTTTCTATTTTAAAAAATACCTCAGTTCTTCCAGGCATTATAGGCTTGCCAGCATACAATTCTGCAAGTATGCAACCTGTACTCCACAAATCCACAGCAGTGCCATAGTTAGTTGCTCCCAATAAAAGCTCTGGCGGCCGGTACCATAGAGTTACAACACGGCTTGTCAATGGCTGACTTTGATGGGGATCATAAGAACTAGCCAGACCAAAGTCTGCGATTTTCAGGATGCCATTGTTGTCAATTAAAAGATTGGATCCTTTTATGTCACGATGCAGGACTCCACGGCTGTGACAATGATCAAGCCCACGCAAAAGTTGCTGCATGTAACATTTAACCTGCCCAAAAAATATACACTTAATACCTAAAAATATCAACATTCAACATTATAGCTTCCATGTAATTGCTATATTAAAGAAACGTACACAAATACCTATGCAGGAAAAATATTTAGAATGGAAACATCACAATTAACTGAATTGTCAGAAATGAACTTTAAATAAACTGCCCTAGATATAGGAAAAAAAATCATAAATACCTGTGCTTCTGAAAATTTCAGCCCAGGATGTGAGGCAAGCCCTGCCAGATCATGTTCCATGTACTCAAAAACAAGATATAAGCTGCAAGACATCCTTGATGTAACTAGGCCTTCCAGCTTTATTACATTTATGTGATCAAGCCTACGGAGAATATGGATTTCCCTTGCCATAAAGCGAACACTCTCAGGCTCCAGGTTATCAAACCTTACTTTTTTCAGAGCAACAATTTTCTTTTGATCAAGATCACGAGCCCTATAAACATTACTGTACGTTCCCTGGCCAATCTGCATTCAATATATGTCATCAAACTAGCCACCAAAGTGAAGCCAACCAAAGTGAGCAAGTAAAAAAATGAAGATAAATCATAATAAATATTCATAAAGTAAAAAGATCTGGAAAAAACTAAAATAAGATTTCTCATGAACAAAAATACTCCATTTAAAAAACAAAACAAACTAGACAGCGAAACCCGGCGCCTTTGCTAACATGGTAAGAGGGTACAATCAGGATAGGTCCGCACTTGATGTGCATAACCCAAGCGCAAACAGGCATCTACACTTAAGATCATTTATAGTTTATACACGTGATAATCCACTATTTTCAATCATCTAAAACCATGCTTGCTGGTCATGGAATTTCTTCAAGTTTCTTCATATTCCCTCATCCCTGTGAGTTAACTTCAATTACAAAACAAAGTTCAGTTCTCCAAAACATTAACTAGTTTAGTTTAGGAAGAAATAACTATTACAGTGAACTAATTGCAACTCCACAGAAGTAGCATGGATAGTTCTATAAGAAAATGAAGTCACGGTAATGCTTCTTGGATGTTTTCCAGAACATACTTCACCTTCTTAAACAAAATCCAAACGTTAAGATCATTATTTCGTATAATATGACCAGAATGATTTTTTTAACATGTAGCAGAAATGATTCCATTGAATAATATGACCAGAAATGATTTTTTTTTTAACCAAACCGTGAGGAGACTTACAACAAGAAGTTAGAACTGTTTGTAAATGGCTCCCTCTCTATATAACTTAGTAATCATTCTTTACCAGATACAAAAATGATAATGAAACTATCATGCAGTTACAAATTCAAAACTTATAATATCAATTTACAAATAAGCATTATACGACAATAATTATACATCACAACTAAATCAGTTAAGGAACATACTTTATCCAGCTTCTCAAATGAATCTGCACGCCGTGGCACCCATCCCCGGATAGCTTCTCCAGCCACAGCAGCTAACCAGGCTGGCCACCCTGCTGCAACCTGCTCCCCTTCTGAAGCTTTTGGAATATTCCCCATCCCTGGATGATGTGGGGCAACAACATACTCCATCTTCTCCCTCTTCCGATCGAAATTCTCGTCATGCAACCGAACAGAGCCATTAACCTGCTTATCAATCAACATTGCTCTTCCATCATTATTATCATATCGATCTTTTACTCCATATGCTTCCTCTCTTCTTGATGAGGTTGCCCTCGATCCTCTCATGTCCGATGGGGTCTTGCTCGAGAGACGCTCTCTTGGACTCTCTTTACTATCTTCAATAGCAGAGGGTTTACCACAAATGCAACCCATTATTGACCAACACCACCCCCAACAGAACCTTCCTTCAGAATCAATAGTTGCCCTTCAAACATTGCATTTTCACCATACTCATATCCTCTTCTTCTATACCCATATTAAGCAAACTCTATCAATAACATCTTTTCCAACTAAATAAAGCAACAGATCCAACTAAAATTCAAGATTCACCAATGCAGCCTAATTCTCACCCCCATCAATTATACTAATAAATAAAGATATTTGCAACCATATAAATCCTAAATTCCAAAGTCTGCATAATTGCTTGAAAATGACAGTTCTAGAGCAACAGCAGACATCATCACAGTCAAAATCCAATAAATTCACAGCTCAAGAAACTCAAGAGTACTGCTTCAATACTACCCAAAAAAAAACCCTAAAATCTCACAAACCCAATTCAGAAAACACAAAAATATTCATCTTTGAACACAAAGTGAGTACCTTTAGACATGCTTATTGTTCTTGCCACTGGTTCAAGCAAAGAATTGAAAAAACAGATAGTAACTTTGAAGCCCTACATACAGAAAATGAATGATCTAGGGTTTGCAGATCTAGGGCACAATTTGCAGAAGATGCAATTTTTTTTCTTATTTTTATTAGAGTGTGTGTGTGAAGAAGTGGAATTATTGTTTGATATTTATATGATGATAATTAATAATAAATAAATAAATAAATTATATCTGTAGTGCGAAGAGGCGCAGCTTTCAGTAAAAAAGACATTCTTATTTTATGTGTTTATGCAACCACGCGCTCCTTGTTGAGCAGTTACAGTGTCACCCACTGTAAGTTTTATTTTGTTAATTTTTCTATTTTTTAAGTTTCCGCCCAGATATTGGTCATTTTAAAAGTCTTCCAATCCATCAGTGTCACCCTCTTTGGTTTCATTCTTGGTTGAGATGGTCCATCTCCAAAACCTTAGCTCAAAACGCGTCCAACTAGTTAGGGTTTTCACGGATCGGGTTGGGATTCAATCCACCCAACTAGCAAACAATGCAAATTGAATTTTTTCAACCTAATCCGGCTCGTAAAACATGCATGACTGATGGTCCGATAATATGATTAAAGTAACTAATGTGATTGATGTCATAAATATGACTGATGTCACAATTGTGACTGTGCTCAAGTGACTGAGATAATTAATGTGACTGAGGTCACAAATAATTAATGTGACCGAGGTCACAAATGTAACTGAAGGTCAGTAATATGACTGATGTCATAATTGTGATTGTGCTCAACGAGACTGGGGTTTGGCATTGTGACTGAACGTAAACAATGTTACTGAGAAACATATAATACAACTTTTACTCACCAATGTGATTGACGAAAATGTGATTATGACAGAGGTCAATATCGAGTATGTGCGACGCAATAAAAATTTCGACTTATGTAAAACCGAATTTGATAGATGATTGATAATAAAATTATAGGTGTGTATGTCAAGTGTATGTGTATTTTTACAAATTGTGATTTGGGGTCTAAATGGAGGAAATATAAATATTTGAAAATGACTAGTTTGAAATTAGTATTCTCTCATTATTTTACCCTCTTTTTTTCCCGAAACACATCAACAATGGATTTTGTTTTAAAGCTTATGATTTGTAAATCAATAATATATAACTTTTTCTTGAAACACTTTATATTTCGATAGATATATACTTTTAAATATATTTTTATTTTTGAATTTTTTTTATTAATTTTTGTTGTAAATTCCTCAAAATTCATTAAATATGAGATGTATATGGATATGTATGTTATTGGAATTCCCTAGGGGTGTATGAGAGGTTGCAATCCTTGGAGGGTTGCAACCCACCCCAAGGGGTGCCCTATTGGCACCCCTCCATGCCTAATATAAGAAGGCTTTAATTCCAATATTATATATATGGAAAAAAGACATATACAGAAATACACCAACTTTAAAGGCATTTATGTTTTCCTTGTTTTGAGAGAGATTCACCATTGTTTCCAAGTTCGCATACTTGTTAAGGAGTGCACCTTGAACAAGAAGAATCCAAGTAATCCTGGGAGAACGTTGGCAAAACGAATCCGTAAAGCACCCGTGACGGAGCCAATAAGTTCTTAAGGACAGAGATCATCTCGACTTGGACAACTCTGTATTCTTCATTTTCTGGTTTGTTTTAAAGACTTTCTGGTTTTAGGGTTTTATGCATCTAGATCTACTTTTGCTGTTTTGATCTGTTTGCTTGCAAGTTTTATTACTGTTTGATAATACTAAATTTTACCAACAATCTTAAGAACTTATTGATATCGTGTTATTAAATAGTAATTTGCATGTTAGGGTTTGAATATTTTCTGGAAAATACGAACTGTGCATGAAAAACCCGTAGGGCGTTCGAACGCCCAACGCACGCGAAGGCTAAAAATTTGAATTCTCGTAAGAACGTTCGAACGCGTCTTCAAACGCACCTCGAACGCAAGCCTTCTGCCTTAGAACGTTCGAACGCGTACTAAACGCAACTCGAACGCAAACTCTCTGGAATCATTCCGTTCGAACGCGTTATCAAACGCTACTCGAACGTGAACTCTCTGGAAACACTTCGTTCGAACGCGTTATCAAACGCAACACGAACGCACACACACTGGACAGTCTCGTTCGAACGTAGATACGAACGTGACACTAACGACTTTGTCCTGTAAGTGTCATAAACTGCAAACTTTAATTAATATTAACTTGGTTAGTGATATACTGTATACACACTAATCTTGGTAGTATAGATTTAAGTTATTATTAAGTTGTTCAATTATCACAAGCATACACATAGTGATAAAGTTGAAATTGATTGGTTGTTGCATAATTGGTTGAGAATTTAAAGTGTAATTTTGCACAAGTAATTCCATCCAATCTTGATTGAAATTTATATATCTACGCTTATCGTAATAATTGTGCTATTGGAAGAGTGTAAATCTGGGTTGTGAATTGCTAAAAGATCCTATTGGAAAAGGTGTTCGAAGAATATTCGTTCGTTCAATTTTCCTTAAGTATCTTTAGTTAAAATTCAATGACTTGTGTTTATTGGAACTTTCGTCCATTAGAACAACAAGTGACTACCTAGTACATCACTTTGAACAAGAGCATTCGTTGATCGTTGTGCAATTCGTCTTTCGTAGACTGATTGAACCTGGTGAATTTCCAGTTACAAATGGCTAGCGGAAATATCACGGTACCGGTCTCTCACGGAGAAAAGCGGAGAAATTTGGAAGGGCAAACTTTAAACAGTGGCAGAGCAAAATGCTGTTCTACCTGATAACTCTCCAGTTGGCTAAATTCCTCAAAGACCATCCGGGTCCTGTGGAGGGTGAATCTGAATTGGCCAAGGAAGAGCGATAACAGACTTGGTTGTCTGGAGACTTCCAATGCAAGAACTACCTTTTGGGTGGTCTTGACAATACCCTGTACAATGTGTACCAAGGCATGACTTCTGCGAAGGTTCTCTGGGAATCTCTCGAGAAGAAGTACAAAACCGAAGATGCCAGACAAAATAAATTTGTCGTGGGTAGGTTCCTGGACTACAAGATGGTAGATTCAAGGACGGTGATGTCTCAGTTGGGTGAACTGAAATTGATCATTCATGAAATATTGGATGAGGGAATGAAACTCTGTGAGATGTTTCAAGTTGCCTCCATCATGGAAGGACTTCAGGAGCTATCTGCAACACAAAAAGAAGCAGATGAGCCTTGAGGACCTTGGAGTTCGATTGAGAATCGAACAGGACAACATGATGTCCGAGAAGGCCAGCTACAAGACTATGGAGTCTTAGGCCAACATCTTTAAGGATGTAAAAGGTAGCAAGAAAAGAAAGAACAGTGAAGCTGATTCTTCCCAAGCGAACAAGAAGTTCAATGGGAAGTGCTACAACTGTGAAAAGAGCGGTCATATGACAAAGGACTGCAGAAACAAGATATCTCAGGACAATGGCAGGATATATGAGGCTTATGTCACTGAAGATGAGCAGTTAACTGATGAGATTTCAGAAATGAATCTCTCAACAGTGGTAATTGAGGCCAACTTGGTTGGGAATCCGAGAGAATGATGGGTAGACTCTGGGGCTACTCGTCATATCTGTGCTGATAGCAAGATGTTTTCCTCGTATCAGAAAGGTCGATGGCGGCGATCATCTGACAATGGAAAACTCGTCTACCTCTAGAGTGGTTGGACAAGGCACAGTAGTTCTGAAAATGATATCCGGAACGGAGCTTACATATAATAATGTTTGCATGTTCCAGATATTCGGAAGAACTCGGTCTCGGGTTTGTATTTGTTTCTGACAAGATTGTATTGACCAGAAATGATGTCTATGTAGGAAAATGATACCTCGCTGAGGGTCTTTTCAATGACTGTCAATTGTGCTATTAATAAAGCTGAAACTTCTGCTTATATTATTGAGTCACAAAATGTATGGCATGGGAGGTTAGGACATGTTAATTATGATACATTAATTAACATGGACCTTATACCTAAATTTGCATTGATAGCCAACATGAGTGTGAGGCATGTGTTGAAGCAAAAATACATAGAACATCATAGAACGAAGTTCTGAACCCTTGGAACTTGTACACATTGACGTATGTGACATGAGTTTTGTGCAAACAAGAGGCGGTAAAAAGTACTTTGTCACTTTTATCGATGAAAGCACAAGATTCAGTTAAGTGTATTTGCTGAGGAGCATAGCTGAAGCTATTGAGAGCTTTATACACTGAGAACGAAGTTGCAAATCAACTTGGCAAGGAAATCAAAAGAATCAGGAGTGATAGAAGTGGTGAATACGTTTCATCATTCGGTGAATTTTGTTCTGTGCACGGAATTATTCACGAAACCATTGCTCCGTATTCTCCTCAACAAAATGGGATTGCTGAGTGCAAAGACCGAACGTTGAAGGAAATGATGAATGCCATGTTGACTAGTTCTGGTTTACCTCAGAACTTGTGGGGGAAAGCCCTGCTTTCCGCGAACTACGTTCTGAACAAGCTTCCTCACAGAAGATCGGACAAGACACCATATGAGTTGTGGAAATGTTATGTACCTTCCTACAAATATCTGAAAATGTGGGGGTGTCTTGCCAATTGCCAAGGCTCCTAAACCTAAGAAGGTGGAATAGGACCCAAAACTGTTGACTGTATATTCTTCGGATATGCTTGCAACAGTAGTGCGTATCGATTCTTGGTACACAAGTATGAGATTCCTGACATCAATCTGAATGTGATGATTGAGTCTAAGAATGCAATATTTTTGAAGAGACATTTCCTTATAAGGAAAGACAAAGAAGAGAGTCTCTCAAAAAGAGCTGTTGATACTGTCAAGGACAGTGATCATGTTGACCAAGAGTCAGATCCGATTTTCTGACATATTTGTTAGAAAATGAGCCTCGAAGCTATAAAGAAGCAATGTCTTCTTTGGAGGCACCTCTGTGGAAAGAGGCGATTATCAGTGAGATTGATTCAATCCTACAGAACCATACTTGGGAGTTGGTTGATCTTCCTCCAGGTTGTAAGCCACTGGGCTACATTGGAAAGATGGAAATGGATGGATCAATAGATAAGTACAAGGCGAGGTTTGTCAAAAAGATTAGACACAAGAAAGGCTTTGTTTACTTTGACCCTATCCACCAGTGATTCGTATCACATCAGTAGAATGCTTATAGCTATAGCAGCTATATTTGGTCTTGAAATACATCAAAAGGATGTAAAGACGTCATTCTTGAATGGTGAATTGGATGAAGAGACTTACATGGAACAACCAGAAGGGTTTGATGTTCCTGGATAAGAACAGAAGGTGTGCAAACTTGTAAAATCCTTGTAACGGATTAAAACAAGCACCTAGACAATGACATGAGAACATTGACAAAGAGATGTTATCAAGTGGGTTTAAAACCAATGAGTGTGATAAGTGTGTGTACACCAAGTCAACTCAAAAAGGATATGTCATTGTATGTCTCTATGTAGACGATATGCTGATAATTGGTAATAATTATGTGTTGATTCAGTTTACCAAGAAAGTGTTAACCAGCAAATTTGATATGAAAGATTTGGGAGTAGCTAACCTAACTCTTCCTCTATCAAATAATACTGGCTTAAGCATATCGCAATTAGAGTATTCAAGGATCATCAGAAGTCGATGTTATCTCACGAATTGCACACGAACTGATATCGCTCAAGCTGTGAATAGGCTTAGCAGATATACTAGCAATCCAGGACATAACCACTGGAAAGTCATAGTAAGTGTTTTGAGGTATAAGAAACTTCAAAATATGGGCTACATTACGAGAGATATCCTGTTGTTCTAGAGGGATACAGCGATGCTGGATATCTGATATAGTGGATTCCAAATCTACGGTTGGATTTTGTTTCACACTTGGTAATGCAGCCGTGTCATGGAAATCCTCGAGGCAAACATGTATTGCCCGGTCTACTATGGAATCAGAGTTCATAGCATTAGACAAAACAGCGGAAGAAGCAGAATGGCTTAGAAACTTCCTGGAGGATATTCCTGGTTGGCCCAAACCGGTGCCAGCGATTAGCATACATTGTGATAGCCAATCGGCAATTGGGAGAGCCCAAAATACAATGTATAATGGTAAGTCTCGACACATATGTCGGAGACATAATACCATAGGTCAACTGCTCTCAAGTAGCATAATATCGATCGATTATGTTAAGTCGAAGGAAAACCTAGCGGATCCACTAACTAAAGGTTTACCTCGAGAGCAAGTTGAGAAGTCATCGAGGGGAATGGGCTTGGAGCCTATATTCTAAGAATTGTCACTGTGGAAACCCAACCTAGTTGACTGGAGATCCCAAGATCTAGGTTCAAAAGGGACAACAGAAACTTTGTGCAATTCAAAACAAGCACTGAAGAGTTTCGTACTCTTTCCCATTCCGATAATGACGCTGAGTGCTGTCTGTCATTGGTTAGGATAAGCTAAGGCTTTTAATGATCACTATATTAGGAGATGAGTCCTAATGGGGGTAAAGACAGATTACCTCTTCATAGTAGATCATCTATTTCAAGTAAGAAGTGAGGCCGCTTCCATGGGAACCTTTAAAGGCGGGTTACCCTAAAGTGCTTGATGAATCCAGGACCGTTGTTCAGGGCCAAAATGAACACAACCGTAGAACGGGAAAATGGTCGAATTAAAGCTGTGTGTTGGCAATTGTCTTGGTTTACACCAACGGCAGAACAGTTCAAGACTATGGGTCACTGGTTTGCCAAGTAAATCCGATTGTCATTCACTAGGAAAGGTTCAAGGCGAAAGCTACCTATTTCGATGCAGCTTTAGCTCACGGTATCTCTCTCACATGCCTGTATGAATATTTGAAGAATTGTGGGGGATTGTTGTAAATTCCTCAAAATTCATTAAATATGAGATGTATATGGATATGTATGTTATTGGAATTCCCTAGGGGTGTATGAGAGGTTGCAATCCTTGGAGGGTTGCAACCCACCCCAAGGGGTGCCCTATTGGCACCCCTCCATGCCTAATATAAGAAGGCTTTAATTCCAATATTATATATATGGAAAAAAGACATATACAGAAATACACCAACTTTAAAGGCATTTATGTTTTCTTGTTTTGAGAGAGATTCACCATTGTTTCCAAGTTCGCATACTTGTTAAGGAGTGCACCTTGAACAAGAAGAATCCAAGTAATCCTGGGAGAACGTTGGCAAAACGAATCCGTAAAGCACCCGTGACGGAGCCAATAAGTTCTTAAGGACAGAGATCATCTCGACTTGGACAACTCTGTATTCTTCATTTTCTGGTTTGTTTTAAAGACTTTCTGGTTTTAGGGTTTTATGCATCTAGATCTACTTTTGCTGTTTTGATCTGTTTGCTTGCAAGTTTTATTACTGTTTGATAATACTAAATTTTACCAACAATTTTTTTGTCTTCTTTGGTAATTTTATTGAAATATGACTCAATACAAATTTTTAAATTTACATTGGATTAAATAAGAAAGCTTTTATCCTAATAATATTCATTCTCTAGAGAAGAGGAAAAAGGTCATTGCTAGCATACCCCTAGGTATTTGATACCCATATGAGAAGAGTGTTTTCCTTGAATTGCGTCAAAAATTCGTTGAAAGAAATTTATTGGCTTTTGAGAATGAAGAATGTCATATTTTGTTAAGGTGAGTAGTGATTTTTTGAAAGAGGTAAACAAATTGACCAAAATATAAACGGATGATAGGCATAATTACGGATCTTATATTGAAAAATATAAATTCTAATAAATACATGGAAAATTATTATTAAATCCATGAAACTATTTGAATTTAAATTATTTATTTAAATTAAACATTAAAATAATCTCATACAATTTAAAAATAAATGAATTAAAATTATTATATATTATTTTAACTTTAAAAACTAATAAGATTTTAATATCTTAAATTAGAATAGTACCACCCTTGCTAAATTAAACCAACAAATTACAATCAAATTATCATAACCTTTAGGGGAGCGTGTAACCCACGTGTCTCGTGCGAGAATGCGATTGCCTGCCCCCATAAAAAAAAATTCACACGGGAAGTCAAGTGCTGGTCTAATTTTCATCACAAAAAAAAAAAAAAAAAGTTGAATGAGGGTCGTTTGCTTTTCCTTTGCTATTATTTAATAATTAATTAGGGTTAGGTGAGAGAAATTACAATCCAACTCACTCACACTGTATATTCACTAAGTATCTTTTAGTTGGCCCCACACAAATTAAATCTGATTTTTATTCCATTGATTATCATAAAAAGCTTTTCGATAATGCCATGCCTAGTCTTTCTATTTGATCATTAAACCATTGGCATTACATATACTTTATAGATATAGATTAGAGATACACTTGTTCCTATTTTTGTATATTATATATTTGGCCTTAAGTTAATTAACATATTTGAAGATATTAATAATGCACTAATTGAAAGAGTCTCACTCCCCAAAACCTCTCAATTGAAAAAGAAGAAAAAAAACTAATAAAGTTTCAATCCCTTGCCGCCACCACAGTTTTTGTAGTCGTAGTAAAGATCTTCTCTTCTTCCGGGGAGGCTCAAGTTTTTTTTGGTCTTAAACGAAAAAATTTAGCAATGCTTTATTAAATTAGAGGAATTTTTAGGAAAAAAAAAAATAATTAGATTATTTGTTTGGAAAATAATAATAATCAAGGTAAATGTTTACTAAAATGTAATAATTTAATAATTATATACTACAATTAACTAATCAATTAGGGAAATTTTATTATTTTTAAATAAAAATTAATAATGATTTTATAATATAGATACAAATTTTTATGAAACTTTGTATTTTAGATAAGGCCATATACCATCCCTCTTCACCTTTTTTTTTTTTTTTTTTTTTATGTTCTTTCTTATTCTTTCCTTCTCTTTTCTTCTTCTTCTCTAATTCTCCATCCCTTATTCTCTCATTTCTTCTTCGGCTCTCCTCTTTTTCTCCCTCATTTTCTTTTCATGTTCTTTTTTTCTTCTCTTTTCTGTTCAACTCCTATTATCCGACTAAATCTCGTCG
This sequence comes from Zanthoxylum bungeanum, assembly GCA_019454045.1. Taxonomy (NCBI): domain Eukaryota; kingdom Viridiplantae; phylum Streptophyta; class Magnoliopsida; order Sapindales; family Rutaceae; genus Zanthoxylum; species Zanthoxylum bungeanum. Next base: position 105,770 of record SKCR01036985.1, on the reverse strand, counting down.
GAAAAGGATTCACTGTCCTTTTCCCTCGGGTGAAGTTACTAGACTCGTCTTCTCCTTTTGGTTGGTTAGTTTTTTGGATGGTGGTTTATGTTATTCATGATTTGTGAATGCATTTTTTTTATAGTGATCACACTCCAATTTTATGTTAGGTGTTTTTCATGTTTGTTTTTCAAGGAATAATGATTTGTTTTTCTTTTAATAAATTGTATATATATTGGTGTAAAAGTTTTTATGTTCAATTTGTATATTATGTTGTTCTGCATCTAGTTAGGAATCTGTATTCACTAATATTACGTCAAATAAATTGTATACATATTGGTGTAAAAGTTTTTATGTTCAATTTGTATATTATGTTGTTCTGCATCTAGTTAGGAATCTGTATTCATTAATACTACGTCAAGATGGGAAGATCAGCCCGATCCCCTAGTTTTAGGTGTGAATATATTTTTTTTCCAATTATGAAGAACACATAATGCACAAATTATTTTACATTGTTAGATTTTTTTTTAAATATGTTTGAGTCTTAGGTATTCCTAGGTATTTATTTAAGTTGTATTCTAGACTTTATAATTAATATAATTAGATTTTTTTTTTGGATATCATTTATGCAAATGCATCCTTAAAAAATTATACACTAAGGCTGTGTTTGGTGGGGGGTTTTGGAGGGGAGTGGAGGGATTATTTTAAATTATGTTTGTTTGGTTCAATTTTTTTAAGGGGAGGGGAGCAAAATCCCTCCTAAGCCAATTTTAGCTCCCCTCCAAAAGTGGGGGGTTTTAGAGGGGAGAGAAAGTGAAGAATTAAAATTTTAAATGCAATGACTAAATTATCCTTACTTTTACAAAATCCCTCCTAAGCCAATTTTAACTTTCTTCCTAACTATTTTGCTGAAACCTTATTAACATTTTGCGTATTATCTGAACTTAATCATTTTAGTAATTTATGTTATAAACTTGGATATTTTGAAGTGTTTCTTTATCTATTCATCCATGTCAAAACTTAGCTACTGGTTTGATGCTTGTTTTAATTTTATTTTTAATAACATGTATTATATATGTATAGCTTTTAATTTTAATTTTATTATTTGTTTAATTCAAAGATAATATAAGCCTATATTATTTTAATTTTATTTATAACAAGCTATAAGGATAAAATAGTAAATTAGTTTTAAAATCTCTCTCCTCCCTTCTTGAACCAAACATATATTTAATTAAAAACCCTCCCCTCCCCTCCCCTTCGTTGAACCAAACAAACCCTAACTAAAATAATATTATTAACATATTTTATATTTCCACATTGGCCACGATATGATTTTATAATATTAAAAAGTGATTTTGATATAGTAGTGTACGTATTATAAAACATGTAGATACTTTTTTCAACGTTAAATATAAAATTATATAATTTTAACTCAATTACTATTTAGTTGACTGGTGGAAATTAGCCTTAGGCAGAGTCAATACAAGCGATCGATTAGGGTCTGTAAATTTTACTCAAAATGGTCGTGAATCCGGAAAATTTTTAATTTTTAATATATAATATGACTTGTATATTTTTTTTATTATCAATTATCAGTAATACTTTGTTTTAAAAACTTGCCTAAGGTTTCATGAAATTATAGCAATTGAAGGCCGCTCCTGTGGATATAATATGGACATTGATTTTTTTCATAAATATTTAAATATAAATCTGACTCTCTTTAAATTTCAGATATCTAATTTACATCATCGCAAAATTTAATTAGATTGTTCGGTAAACTTGTGATTGAGCATATCACGAAATTATTATTATTTTGCTATTATTAATTTAAAATATTTATAGTGAAAACCATACATTTTAATTTTTGTATAAATGAAGAAAATGCAAGTGGGATTGGGACATGAGTGAGTGAATGAAGGAACATAAAATAGCAACTTAGAAGCAAGTCCTTGTCACAAGCCAAAGCCAACAACAACTGCTATCCATATCTTTTAAAACTATCTATCAATCACACATTTTCTCCAAGAAATTTATGGTTGTGTCTTCACTATTTCAGACAATTTAACTACTTAGCGGGTCCACATTTTGGTTTGTTTTTGGTCCACATTTTGGTTGTTATATTTTGTGTTTTTTTTTTTTAATTATTAGGGAAATCGGTATTGTCTCATGCTCTTACAAGATATTACACAGGGCTTGAACCCGTGACATAAAAAACAAATTTCAAAGCTTAAACAGCTGGGTTGCGCCCCTTGGAGACTCTGTGCCTCTTTCTTCTTTCCGTTCTACACATGTTATAGCAACTTATATTATTTATTTCTTTATTTTTGTAATTTACCAACTTTATTAGTATTATGTTTGAATTGTTATAATTTCTATAATTTCATGAAACCTTAGGCAAGTTTTAAGGAAATCCACTGGATCATCGCTGACATTCAGAATGAAATCAAAAACTCAAATTCTTTTAGAGTTCAATTTAGGCACCGATCTTGTAATGGTGCAGCCCATAATTTAGCTAAGTTAGTTTGTAAGAACTATGGCGTAGGTTTGTGGATGGGAAATTTCCCTCCCCTGTTTACTGTGTAGCTCTTTCTTCTGTTGGAATGATATTTCTTTCTCAAAAAAAAAATGTTTGAATGGTATAAAAAAATATTAACCATGATTAAACAAAATTAATGACATGTCACATGGGACATGAACTCCTATATTCTAATCTCTTAAACAAATTTAAGGGTTTTGTGTGTGTGTATTATTCTATCCGATCTATATTATAAAAATTCGATAAGTTTTATATTAGTTGTGAGATTTAACATAATCATAATTCTTTATTTGGATTTGTTACTGGCTATGAAAATAGCTTCAGACTTAAGCATGTAGGCAGAGTTGGGACATCTTAACATATATGGTTAGATAGAGGTAGTCTTTGGGGACAATCAAGATATGCAGCTAGTTGAGACCCTAAAATTTGACCCAAAAGTAAGAATCCTTAATCTAACAAAATTTTAATTTGTAAATTATAATATAACTTTATATTTTATCATTTATCGATAGCGGCTTTATTTTAGAAATTCGCTTTGGGCCTCTCAAATTTAAGATAATTTATAACTTTGTGGTTCAGGTATTATAATGTAGATCTTTAACTGTTCTAGTGAGAAAAAAAGCAAACGGTACATCAATCGAGATAGGAGAAAACTTAAGTTGATATGGATAGGAATTATAAAAAAGATATTTATGTTTTAGTGAGCTTAATGAGTCATAATATAATACAATAACATTAAATGATACATATAACTGTTAGGGTTGGTGCTCGGAGTGACAATCCGGATCGTATTTATGTCTGATTCATGAATACGAACAATGTCATTTTCCATAATATTACTTATTTAATGGTAGCACCTCTTGTATTTTATATACATATTCGATCTAATTATGATTAGATTGAAACTAAATCTGATTTAGTGATATGTGTATATTAGACAAAGACATAGGATTTACAACGTAGTGCACAGTTACAATGTAGTCTGTAATTGACATTGGGAAGCGTCACTATAGGTTATATATCCTTAAATAAACTTTCTGGTCAAGATTTACTAACACGGGTCGGTTAGTAAAATCCGTTGAGACCAGTACATGTCGTATATCGTGACTTGGTTTGATGGTTTATACCAATGAACCATGAGTCTCAGGAGACTCGTATAGACATGTAAGTATTTATTTGATAAACACTGAACGACTCACTGAAGATTTCCTAATAGATGGTACACCAACGTCAATAGAAATCTTCTCAAGTTGAGTGAGCATAGTGATCTTTCTACTTGAGATACCACATTGGATATATGAGTTATCCTCCACACTTTGATGGCAGTCACGTCACCGATCTATTTAGATCAGACCTCCGTCCGTTCGTTGGGTGTGGACTGATGCTCATGATATCCAATGCATATCAAGATAGAATTTGTTAGTCACGTATACAGGGCATATGTATCCTACACGTGTTTGCGATCTAGTAAATCCTAGGGGTGTCAAAACGAATCAACGAATCGAATTCGTATCGAATCCTAAACGAATCGAATCAAAATGTAATGGATTCGTATTCGATTCGTTTATTAAACGAATCCTAATATCAGGATTCGTATTCGATTCGTTTATTAACGAATCGAATACGAATATTCGTTTATTCGTTTAGTCAATGATATTATTTAATAAAATAATTTACCATACTTGATTTACATTAATTCTTCATAATATATACATATGTAATATGTAATTAATATATTTACTAAAAATACTTCACCAAATATTGAAAATATTACGTTTTCTATGATAATTAGCTATAATTTCTCGAATCTTAATTGAAAATTAATAAGAACTAGTAAATAAAAATAATTAAACGAATCCTAAACGAATAAACGAATTAATGAGCTTAAATTCGTATTCGATTCGTTTAATAAACGAATCGAATCGAATTGACCCATTTATTAAACGAATTCATTTTTTCAAATCCGTATTCGCTTTAAAGCGAATCGAATCGAACGAATAAACGAATCCTGACCCAAATTGACACCCCTAGTAAATCCATGGATGTGGTATAACTTCAGAAGCAAGTTCCGAGAGTTATTCAGAGATCGTAAATTTGAAAGTCGACTATATTATACCATAAAGATTTAATGTTCTTATCTATATCTCAGGTATAATATGGATAGTCTGTGACGGAAGGATTATACATATGCAATTATCTCGACTTGTATAGTTTAGCGAGATTATCTGTGGTCGTCATAATTCATGAGTGGGTGAATTATGGACACGGAATTGGATTTCGTGAGGGATAAACCTAAATTTGGAGAGTCCCACAATATGAAGTGTACTCGTTGAGCACTTGGGCAACGCGTTATGAATAATACAGATTATTCATAATACTTCACCGAATTAAATGAGTTAATTCAGATCGTTTAAACGGTTAAACGAAAACACATGCATATGTGCATTTTTGGTAAATCGTAATTATTGTGTATTTGTGTTTGATACATAATTTGATTAGATACACATTAATTAATTTTCAAATGAGATTTTGACACATGCCATTAATATATGTATTTGTTATTTAATGTAAATAAAAATACATATATATAATAATTATATTAATTAATTATTTAGATATTTAAATGTTAAATATTTAAATAATTAAATAATATACTTTTTCATAATTGTTATGAAAAATGTTTGATTATTATTGGTTACAAATAACATGATTTTATTAAGCTTTAAGTGTGCAAATTTGATTTTTCAAATTAAAGCTTATTATATTTAATTGAATTTAATTGGCAAAAATGACCAAAATACCCTTGTTGAGTCGGTCATGGCTATTTTAAAAAGGGAAAATTTTTCTTTTCACTTAGAAGCTATGCTTGGCCGAATTTCACTCTTCCAAATAGCTCTCAAATTCACTTGATGATTCAAGAAGGAAAAATGAAGCAAAATCAAGAAAAATGCTTAAGGAAATATAAGGATTAAAGGTAATTCGATATATCCATAAGCTTAGAAAGCATGTTTCTTATTTCTTGATGATCTAATGAGATTCTAGGGTTTCTTATTTTCTTATAATTTGAGGTTTTTTGATTTGGAGGATGGAATTGAGGGCTTAGTGCATGTGTGAAGTGATATTGAATGATATTATTGTAATATTTGTTCAATTTGATCATTTGACGATATGTTGTCATTCTAGAGTGTTATGAACACTCTTGTAATGCCTAGAATTATTCTTGGGTGCTTCAATTATGGTGACTTGGATTGGTGTTATGATTAATTTGATTAATGTTGAAAAAGTTGGATCAAAGCATGAAAAATTGATTATTTTTGTTGTAAAATCAGATCTGGAAAAATTGGGTTTATTGTGATGAAAATTATGTCATATGAATGTATTTTATGTGTTTTGGGTGTTGGAACAATTGACAGAAATTGTTTCGGAGTTAAAATATGCGAAAACGGTGAAAAACGGCGTTACCGGGGTGACCTTTGAGCCAACCAGGTGACGGCTGTCCAAACAGTGAATTGGTCACTGTTAGGGTAGCCCATGAACTGCCCTAGCACTGTTGGGGTTGACCTGGGCAGCCCTCACGTGCATTGGGTGGTCGGTTCTGTCAAAAATGTGTTTTATGCCATTTTGCGGAAAAACATTTTCGTAAAAATTTCGCGATGTTTCTTAACTATTTATGTCATTATTTGATATCAAATAAATATGTTAAGGTGAAATATGAATGAATTATTCATATTGGATATTGAATAATTCATTCGGTAATTTAAAAAGTTTTAAAATTACGATTTCACCCGAACCGCGAGCTTCCGCTACGCCCGCGCCAAAACCCCAACAAAAATGGTATCAGAGCAGGTCCGATCCTTCATCCATTTCATTTGTCATGCTTGATATATGATATATAATCCAATTTTGATGTTTGCACATGCATGTAATTTACATATTTCTTGAACTTTCGGTTCTACGCTAATGGGAAACATAACGAAAATTTAATCGTTAAGTTAAGTTATATTTTCTAAGGTAGAATTGAATTGTTTAGAAGTTGATCTAGATTATATTCTGTATTTGATGTGGAACAAAGCTTTCTTGAGGAATGTCCCCGCTTAAATAAAGCAGTAAAGTGACATGTTTTGGATGCATGTTTCTTGGTCCGTCTTTTCAATATGGTTTATGGGTATCTTTCTATGGCTGCATCCGAGAAAGTGCCAAAGCAGTGAGGGTGTAGTTGATAGAATTTTATCCATGCCGGATGTATATTTTATACTAGACAAATTCAAGTGAAGGTGGAAATCCTGAACGTGCCAAAGCTGTCAGGACTACATCGGTAGCTTGAGTTTGTCATTGGCAAGTGAAGCCTTGATACACCTCCTTGTGAACGTGCCAAAACTGTCATAACAAGAAATGGTTAGGACCAAAATCAGGAGTCACAGTGAGTGTGATTGACAATGAGTTGTCTATCTAATGAATATACGTATGTGAGATCGTGCCAAAGCTGTGAGTCGAAATATATTCATGGGGTCCACCTCTCACTATGAAATTCGATTTAATTATTGAATTCATGTTTTTTGTTGGGGATTACGGTATTATGTAAAGTAGTGAGAGACACTGCTGGGTTAAAAATTCTTAACTAAAGCAGTGTGTAATATTATGGAAATTGCTGCTTTTGTTTTCCTTTATTCTATTTTGTTGATAGAATTTATACTCCTGATCCACTGCATGTATATTATTTGAATATGTTTTCTGACTTTACTTTTGGTTGCGTATTTCTAGAATAGGTTCTAGAATGTAAATTTACTTGGATATTGTTAGATTAGTTAAAACCATCGGGAACTGTTGTTCCGATTTTCTTCAAAATCAAGATGATTACTGACTTAGTTACTAAGTCACGATAAGTAATCTAAATAGATATCTATTTTAGGATATAATTGTCTAGAGAGAATAGTTTCTTGTGCGGTAAGAATTGACTTGAATTTGTTCATGTCTCGAGATTCTTGACTGGCATTAAGAAAATTCCATTAGGTATTTGTTTATCTTATAATGACGTTTCTTGGCTTTAGTGACTTTTAGAAGTCGCGTGTTTGACACAGTTTGCTAATCAATTATTTGCAATTGTTGTGAATAATTGAAGACAAATTATAAAGCTTAAGAAATGAGATATGTATAGTTGTGTGTTGAGACTATCGATTCTCACAATACGACAACTATAGGTATTGGATACCGAATCTCCTGTCTAGTTATTTAAAATATTGTTTAATGATTGTTTTGATATTTGATATCAGAACTTGCGACTATCAGATAGTTACTTGTTCTTTATAAACAGTTGTTACATTATTTTAATACGACTAGTAGTATCATTGATAAGAAGATAAACATTAAGAAAAATATTCGGTTAACTAAATAACTTAGAACAATGCTTTATGAAATTTTATCATATAAGCATTAGATGCTTATTCTGTATGGTAAATGATGGTTTGATGTAAGATCACATCATATATCCTTATCCATTTAATGAATATTGTATTCAGGATGTGATTAAATCTCATTTAACCAATGATCGTCATTAGACCACATATTTATTAAACTAATACTTTGGAAGTATGTAGTTTAATGAACTATAAATTACCATTGATAGTTTTCTTTACTTCGTAACTCAGTTGATGAATTGTCATGACTTAGTTACATGTTTCTAAAAGAATATATATTGAACGTCTTGAATGGTTCGATAACTTTCAATATGTTTATGATGAAACGCGGATAGAATATTTTGAATGGTTCAAAGATATTCTATTTGAAGTGTTGAAAACTATAATTTTAAAATTCATCGTGAGTCTTTGAATTGTTCAAGGATGTTTGATATGATTAAACATATGAATTTATGGCAATTAGTTCTATAGTTATTTAATGAATGTGATTCTTACTCAATATTATTCTTCAACGATTCCATCGTGATGGAATTGGTTAGTGGGAGAAATCGAATTCTATATGATTTGATTCGTTTGATATTAAGTGTTACCGAATTAGTTTTCAATACTCTTAGGGTTATGCTCCAGTTACACTAATTCATCCTTTTAATTATTGTTCCATTAGTTTCTACAGTTACGTATATGATATGTATAGGTAGAAAATTCAAATTTTGAAAAGTTCGAGATTTGAATCTTTCTTTTGTATAATGGTTATATAATTGAAAGTACTTGCGCCTCAGAGGTACAAGTAAAAATTTATCATTTATTCTATTTATAGAATATTGTATTCTATTTGATAGAATATCTTTTCTATAATCCCGAGTAATGAAATTGTTTTATTACTTGGTGTGTAACATCAGATGTTGACAATTGTAGAAAATACTTGACTTATTGAAGTCAAATGTGAGAGTGATAAACTGTAATGGAACTACATAATTAATTAGTTGATATGACCCTACGATATCTTCCGTATAAGTTTAATAGGATGTCAGAATCATTTACAAAGTATTTGATACTTATTGGTTCTGTTGTTTTCTTATCGAAGAAAATTATCCAATAACTTATAGTGGGATCGATATTTGATATCGATTTCGGAAGTTAGCATTAAACCATAGATCTAAGACTGTTCCTAGATTATTACGATCAAGTTTTGAACTTGATTAAGCTTTCGTTATGAATCGTTCATAAAATGTGCAAATTATTTGCGCAGTAAAAGCAAAGTGAGCTTGATAAAGGTTTTACCTTTATAGTATGACAGTGAGAAAAGTTATACTCAGTGATCTATTGTAGATTCTGAGAAAACTTGTCTTAAGTCGCACTAATGAACAATCAAAGATTTGTTGGTTAATATTGATATTAAACAATGTATTTTGGCTAAAGAATGCAAAGTGGTATTCCTGAATGTTTTCTTCGAATGAGAAATCCGTTGTGGTTTCTTTGTTTGAAGAATTCATTCTAGAATGGCCCTAGAGTTTGTATTATGCTAAGATCATAGTTTGATATACTAGCTTATAGATCCTATTGTAGACTCAGATAAGCTTTCTCTAATTTTGATACAGTCAAATTGTCTGATTTTATCAAAGCATAGATAATACATATATGATAATATGGTCAGTGGGAGCGTACAAATTTCTTTCTAGTGTTGTATATCCTAACGACATTATCATTATTAATGTAATAATGAAATATTTTTGAGGTAAAGGTTTACCTAAGTCTTCTTTTCTCCGTGATAGTAGTGGGAGTAGTCTCTGTTATATTTGATATAAAGTTTCATATATGATATAAAACTAAGAGACTTGTGAGAAACTCTCATTAGTCGTGCATTAGATATGATCTAATAAAGGACACAACAAGATTATCTGTATGACAATTAGTATAACTATTTGACAGTTAGTGTGTCTCTTGTATATAGTATTAATCTTTCGTAAGGGACGATTCCTTTATCGAAAGAGAAATTGATTAGAATGTCTAGTCAATCGGATGCATCATATGATGATAGCATAATGAACACTATATTATGTGCGATTAAAGATATCAATTTATTCGTAATAGTTACGAGTTATTTTGATACGCTGCAGACCATAGGATGTGTCTTCAAACATGTTCTTTATTATCATTGAGATATTAATAACGAGTTTCTTATTCATGGAGAATATAATCCGCAACCATTAGGGTCAGATTAGTTTTGAATCTAATTATGACATTAGATGATATATGTTATATAAAGTCAGAAAAGATGCAGTGGGAGTGTCACCGTTGATTCTACTGTATTAGTGGAATTTGTTGCAATTTATGAAGTTGCATAGTGACCGTATAGATTAGAAGTTTTGATATTAGTGTTCTACTTGCGGTTGACTGCAAAGTATTTGGATTTGATCCCTAAATACATAGACAAATCAATAGCCATAGCACAATAATGATATCGCATCTGAGTCATATTGATGTAGAACTTGGGTTCTACAAAATGTGAATGATGCTGGCTAAGGGAAACATTTGGGTTTGTTGGACAAACTCAATTTATTAAAGCATGCCTACTTTTTGTTTCCTACATTTTGAGTGTTAGGTGAGCTCTTAAGGGCCATGAGTATTAAGGGTGGCAACGGGTCGGGCCGGGCCTGGGCTTTGACAAGCCCGGCCCGAGCCCGGCCAACAAAAAAAAAAAGCTCGGGCCCGGGAAAAGCCCGACCCAGGCTTTTTTTTGGGCCCGAATTAAAAAAAATAAAAAATATAAAATATATAAATATAAAATACATTTACACTATATACAAAGACAATTTATAAATAAATCACAAGTTTCATTGATAAATTAATAATTTAAATGCTAAAAATAAATAAAAATGATACAAACATATTAAAATATATATATATGTTTTTTTTTTTGCCCGGCCCGGGCTTTTTCCACCCCGGCCGGGCCGGGCCGGGTTTCGGGCTTTTCTTTCACCCCTAATGAGTATGTGATACACATTGAGATGTGTATATGATACAGTGGATTGGCACTAGAGCAAGTGAGAGAAATTATTAGGGTTGGTGCTCGGAGTGCCAATCCGGATCGTATTTATGTCCGATTCATGAATACGAACAATGCATTTTTCCATAATATTACTTATTTAATGGTAGCACATCTTGTATTTTATATTCATATTCGATCTAATTACGATTAGATATCTAATTATGATTAGATTGAAACTAAATCTGATTTAGTGATATGTGTATATTAGACAAAGACCCTAGGATTTACAACGTAGTGCGCAGTTACAACGTACTTTGTAATTGACATTGGGAAGTGTCACTATAAGTTGTATATCATTAAATAAAGTTCATGGTCAAGATTTACTAACACGGGTCGGTTAGTAAAATCCACTGAGACCAGTACATGTCGTATAACATGACTTGGTCCGATGGATTATCCCAATGAACCATGAGTCTCAGGAGACTCGTATAGACATGTAGGTGTTTATTTGATAAACACTGAACGACTCACTGAAGATTTCCTAATAGATGGTACACCAACGTCAATATGAGTCTTCTCGAGTTGAGCGAGTATAGACGTGGTCCTTCAACTTGAGATACCACAATGGATATATGAGTTATCCCCCACTCTTTGATGGCACTCACGTCACCAATCTATTTAGATCATACATCCGTCTGTTCGTTGGGTGTGGACTGATGCTCATGATATCCAGTGCGTATCAAGATAGAATCTGTTAGTCACGTATACAGGGCATATGTATCCTACAAGTGTTTGCGATCTAGTAAATCCATGGATGTGGTATAACTTCAGAAGCAAGTTCCGAGAGTTATTCAGAGATCGTAAATTTGAAAGTCAAGTATATTATACCATAAGGATTTGACGTTCTTATCTATATCATATGTATAATATGGATAGCCTGTGACAGAGGGATTATACGTATGTAATGACCTCGACTTGTATAGTTTAGCGAGATTATCCGTGGTCGTCATAATTCATGAGTGGGTGAATTATGGACATGAAATTGGATTTCATGACGGCTAAACCTAAACTTAGAGAGTCCCACAATATGAAGTGTACTCGTTGAGCACTTGGGCAACGCGTTATGAATAATACAGATTGTTCATAATATTTCACCGAATTAAATGAGTTAATTCGGATCGTTTAAATGGTTAAACGAAAACACATGCCTACGGGCATTTTTGGTCAATCGTAATTATTGTGTATTTATATTTGATACATAATCTGATTAGATACACATTAATTAATTGTCAAATGAGATTTTGACACATGCCATTTTACACTACTTGAACGATACGTGCGCTTGCTTTATGTGAGTGATTTCACCAACCAAGTTTTTGGCGCCGTTGCCGGGGACTTATTCATCTTTCACTTTTAATTTTGAGGTTAGATACATTTACTTGTGTCTAATTTATTTTTACTTATTATTTCTGTTTTCTTCTGTTTCAGGTTCTCAAACACTACATGAGAAGAACCAGAAGATTTGAAATCCGTCCGCTTGACCCAGAAATTGAAAGAACAATCAGACAGTTGAGAAGGGAAAGAAGCATTGGTCAACATGGAACCTGAACCTTTGGAGGTTGCACCACAAATTCCTATTTGATACGGAACTATTCCGGTGGTTGACGGCTTCATTTCATGCATTATACTTCCTCCCTTACCAGCAAATGCATATGACATCAAAATATGCATCCAGATGATACAGCAATCAGTTCAGTTTGGGGGAATGCAACTAAATATCCTAATTCTCACATCAACAACTTCCTGGAAGTTTGCGGCACTTTCAATTACAACCGAGCAGCATAAGGAGCAATGAGACCACGTGTTTTCCCATATTCTTTGAAAGATAGAGCTAAGGCTTGACTACATTCACTACCAGCAGGTTCCATCACAACTTGGAACACTCTAGCCACCAAATTCCTTGCAAAGTACTTTCCACCAGCCAGAACTGCAAAGATAAGGAATGACATCACATCATTTATGCAACATGACTCAGAATCTCTCTGCGAAGCTTGGGAAAGATACAAGGATTTTCTCAGAAAATGTCCTCATCATGAGATTGCAAAGTGGCTACAAGTCCAAACCTTCTATAATCGACTTTCTGGACTAATGAGAACCACAATTGATGCTGCTGCTAGAGGAGCTTTAATGGCAAAATGAGAGGATCAGGCCTGAGACTTAATTGAAGAAATGGCCAACAACAATTCATTGTGGCCAACAGAAATGAGCATGATTCAACGAATCGCAGGAATTTATGAAGTTGGAGCCAACACAACAATGAATGCCAAACTGGATCAGATATACAAATTCATGGAAACTATTAACATGAAGGTTAATGCTGGACCCATAAGTTCACCATATGAAGGAGCACTAGAGGCAAAATCATACAACCAACATGATGAGACGATGAATTATGTCAACAATTTCAACAAACAGAGGAACAATCCATATTCCAACACATACAACCAAGGGTGGGGGAATCATCCCAATTTCGCATGGAGCAATAATTCAGGGCAAATGAACAATCCACCACCAGGATTCCAATAGCAAAACAAAGGCCAGGAGTATGAAAAAGAACAAGGAATAACAGAAATTCTGGCTCACTTGAAAAAGCTAGAATCAAAATACGACTCTCGAGCAACATCATATGATGCTCTATTTCAATCCAAAACAGCATTACTTCAAAGCCAAGAAGCATCTTTGAAGGCACTGGAGAACCAAATGGGACAACTGGCCAATGCTCAGAGTTACAGACCGCAAGGAAACCTTCCTAGCAATACAGAACCAAATCCAAGGAACATGAGGAATGAGCAATGTCATGCCATCACTTTGAAAAGCGGTACTGAAATCAACAAAAATGTTGGAATCAAGGCATCCAATGAGGAAGTTCCAAAAGAAAGTAGCGAAGCTAAACCGCATATGGAGGAAAAAGTGGCAAAAGAAAATGGTCAAGAAAGATTCACTCCACCTCCACATTTTCCACAGCATCTCCAGAAAAATAAACTGGATAAATAATTTGCTCGATTCCTGGAGATCTTTAAAAAGATGCATATCAACATTCCATTTGCAGAAGCATTGGAATAAATGCCCAGCTATGTCAAATTCATGAAAGATATTCTTTCACGAAAGCAGAGATTGGAAGACTACAAGACAGTAGCATAGACAGAAGAATACATAACCATCATTCAAAGGAAGTTTCCCCCAAAGTTGAAATATCCTGGCAGTTTCACCATCACTTGCATCATAAGAGAACATAACTTCGGTAAGGCTCTATGTGATTTAGGTGCTAGTGTTAACTTGATGCCTTTTTCCATTTACAGGAAACTGTAAATTGGAGAAGCAATGCCCACCACAGTCTCTCTGCAACTTGATGATAGATCGCTCACATTTCTGAGAGGTGTAGTGGAGATTTATTGGTTAAAGTCGACAAATTCATTTTCCCTGCAGATTTCATTATCTTTGACATGGAATAAGACAAAGATGTATCTATCATCCTCAGGAGACCATTCTTGGCTACATGTCAAACTGTTATAGATGTACAAAAAGGAGAATTAACCATGAAAGTGCAGGACCAAGAAGTTACATTCAATGTTTTCAAAGCCATGAAATTCCCGAGTGATGAAAATGAGGAGGAATGCCAAACTGTACAAAGAAAATGCCAAGAAGAGACATGATGAGAAATTAGTGCGCATACAACTGGAACTGGGGCAGCGGGTATTGTTCAGCAAATCAAGGTTGAAATTTTTCCCTGGAAGGTTAAAATCACGGTGGTCGGGTCCATTCTTAATCACTCAGGTTTTACCAGATAGAACCGTTGAGTTACATGATCCCAATTCTAATGAAACATTCAAGGTTAAAAGTAAGCTTGTCAAGCACTACTGGGGAGAATCATTGGAGTGACAAAAACAAAGTGTCACACTTTCAGATCCAGCCTAATGTTTGGGCAGTCATGTCTAGCTGACGATGTTAAACTTAGCGCTAGCAGGGAGGCAACCCATGCAAATTGTGTATATATTTAGATTTGGTGTGTTTTATTTTTTGTGTGTTTAATTTTTGTAGGTAAAGTCACATTTAAAGATGGAAGACGTTCTCGTAAATCTTCACAAGCAATTTCCTTCTCTCCCTCAAAACTCTCTGATGAAAGTCTACAAAGATCGCTTGGAACGAATGAGACTTCTGATGATCAAAGGTATTCCTAATGACATTCGTTAGATTATTGAAGCACGAGTTCTATTGGCAGGTGAGTCCTCTGACTCTTTTATTTCATATCTGTCTGGTTTAGGAAAAAGCACCTATGCTAAGAAAAGAAGAGTTAAAAGACTAAGTGTTTGCTATAAATATGCACGCATGACATGTAATACTCGTTTTCGTTATTTAAGAATGATGTCTGATAATCGTGAAGAGAAAATTAAATTCATTAGAGATGGCTTGAGTAAAGAGTATTTGGATAACATATCATTGACTCTTGAGACGCATTCTAGTGGATATGTGCATCACGGAATTCACATGTTACATGCACAATTCCAAAAAGAAAGACAATATTTAAGTCTCCGGAATCTGACTCTAAAAGTCCCTATTTGCCAATTTATAAGAAAATTGGATGGGAAGCTTGTCCCTGACGCATAGACGTCATTCCAACCGTTACTTCTTGTAAATATTATTATCTCTTTGTATTTATCTAATAATTGTGATTTATTTTGTTATTTTCTTTTATTTTCTCCGACAGGATCCAGACTTTTTGACTTTCACGATATATTTTACTGTTTAGCTAATAATTATCATTTGGCAGGTACTAGTGCTATTATTACTCACCCTTTTTCAGGTTCTATAAATTCAACTCATCATTGCACTCTTGAAGGCATCCAGACTTGAGAAAAAAATATATAAAAAAATGGAAGAAACTTCAAGAAGACGAGTTGTAAATATTTGTGTGTTTTGCGGTACTAGTGCTGGTTTTAAACCAGAATTCGTAGCGGCAACACATGAATTGGGTCGAATCATAGCTGAAAGGAATATGCACCTAGTATATGGTGGTGGAAATCTTGGACTAATGGGGTACGTTTCAAGGGTCGTACATGAAGGAGGATGTCAAGTTCTGGGAATCATCCTAAAACCCTTGACATAGGCGAATCTGATATGACCATCAAATGAAGAGGAATTTATCGTGCCATGCATGTCCGAACGACTTGTGGAAATGATTAACTGTGCTGATGCTTTTATTGATTTGCCATGTGGCTTAAGTACGATGGCGGAAATTTTTACAATACTATCTTGGGCGAACCTGAACATACACCAGAAACCGATTAACTGTTTAACGCTGATAGATTTTATGATTTTCTTTGTGTGTTTTTTGATGATGCCCAGATAAATGGGTTCATATCAAAACCTGTAAAAGAAATCTTCTTCACTGTCAGAACTGCTAATGATTTAATTAACCAAATTTTAGCATTTGAACCACAAATTGACCCTATCATTTTCAAGATAAACTGGTCTGATAATGATAGTGGTAAGAAGCGTCGGATAAATCTGGATCTTAACCTTTAATTTTCTTTTTTGTTGTAGAGTTTCAGCTAACCAGGTTCTGTTTCTAAACTCTTCTTCTACTTTTTAAGACATTGGGGACAATGTCTCATTTAGGTTTGAGGGAGGGGAATAGTTGACTAGTATCTTGTTTTTATTTTTTGATATTTTTTTCAAAAAAAATTAACAATTTTTAGAAAAAAAAATAAAAATATTTTGTATTTTTGAATTTTAAACTTGACTAATCAGGTGAAATTGGTGTGAGATAGATGTGTAAGGAATTTTCACTCCTGAGACGTATCTCAACCTATTTCGTAACAAGTTAATTTTTTTTATTTCCTTTTGAATTATTTAATTTGTGAATTCTCTATAACACTGAATAAATTGGATCTTCATATGCTCAGTTGTCATGTATTATCAACATGCATTATAACATACGACCATGAGTTGTAAGTGAAAATTTTGTAATATTTAGTGCTCTAGTTTAATTAGAGGAAGCATCCAAAAAAATAACACATCTGAGATCCGAGTAATTAAGTCCGTAGAGGTGTTTTAACACCTAGTGCCCTAAAGCCAACTGGCTTGGGAGTCACTGGCCCAAAGCTCGCTACATGGATTGAAGAAGTTGTAAAAAAAAAGATATCTGAAATCCGAGTAATTAAGTCTGCAAGGGTGTCTTAACACCTAGTGCCCTAAAGCCAACTGGCTTGGGAGTCACTGGCCCAAATCTCGCTACGACGCTACATGGATTGAAGATGTTGTAAAAAAAATATATCTGAAATCCGAGTAATTAAGTCTGCAAGGGTGCCTTAACACCTAGTGCCCTAAAGCCAACTGACTTGGGAGTCACTGGCCCAAAGCTCGCTACATGAATTGAAGATATTGTAAATAAATAAATAAAAAAAACCAAAAAAATAAAAATAAAAATCCATTGCTAAAAAAGGTATGAGTTCTGATATAACTTTAGGACAAAAATATTATTATATTTTCAACTACACTTATGAATATTGTGGGCACAATGATTTAATTAATACCTTGTTGGTTTTGTATATGGAGAATGGTAAAAATAATCGGAGAATTTATTTATTTGGTAACTTAGAAAGAAAGAAAATAACTATTAACTTGGATAAGAGTTTCACTTATTTAGTCACTAACTTATTTGATCTTTTTACTTTTGTGTGCATTTGATGTTTGTGGGTACCGTCACTGTAAGCCCTCATGAGACTACAACTCATCTACTAGGGACACCTATGGGTTTAAAGGCTTGTTGCATACGCTAAATGCAACCGTGATCCTTACGAAAGTGGCTTAGTATAATTTAGTTTCAGTTGTTTATTTTATTTCATTTTGTTGTTTTGCTCGAGGACTAGCAAAATTTTAGGCTTGAAGGTGTGATGAGCGGAAAATATATCACTATTTACCGCCCCTTTTACTTAATATTTTGTATAGTTTCTCGAGTTTTATGAACGTTTTGATGTGTTTTAGTTTATTTTCCATATAAAATAAAATCGGAACTTAATGGAATCAATCAGGACGAAATGTGGAATAAATAAGGGCAAAAATTGGACTTGACATTTTGATTTTGGAGATTGAAAACTTGAAATGGTGTTCTAACGAAGTACAATTTCGGAAATTCCAACTTTACGCAATTGTCGTATTTTGGCCATAACGTTTTACTCCGATATCGGATTGAGGTGATTGAATTTCCAGATTAAATAAGACTCAAAGATCTACAATTTTGAAGTTCATAATAATTTCAAATTCTGAAGTTTCCATGACCGAAATTGATAAAAACATCCGTAAGTATGTTATGTGTAAATATTAAATTTATTTTCAAAATAAAAAAAATAATAAAAAATGAAAATTGTCAAACTTCCACCAAACATACTTGCATGTTTGGTGGATGATTTGGTGCCATGTTTGGTGGAGCAATTGGTGGAGAAATTGGTGGAAGCCTTTAGATTTGCCTATAAATACCAAGCTAAACTTTGTAAATTTTTCATACTTTCTTTGGAGGAATTTCTCAATGAAAACCTAAAGGAAAGTGTCTTGTATATTTATTTTTATTTAATCAATAAAATTTTATGTGTTTTCATTTACAGCATGAGCAGGTAATCTTATTCTGCTAGGGTGACAATGTAATACTTTTAATATAATAAATTAGATTAATCTCCCTTATTTTAATTAAAATTTGGATTAATTATTTACCGCCTATATGGCTGGTTTAGATGACAACCTTATTTACCGCCTATATGGTCGGTTTTACATTCCAGACGTAGTTTCCGCCTATATGGTCGGTTTAGGTAACAACCTTGTTACCTGCCTATATGGTCGGTTTAGGTAACAACCTTGGACTTACCCGCCTATATGGTCAGTTGGACTTAATTGAGACAAATGGAATTTCCGCCTTTATGGTCTGATTAAATATAATTATTTAATCGGTAAACATTGACAATAAGAGAGATTTCTAATTTTGAAATATTAAAAGTAGATCCTTTAACCCCCATCATTTTATTTCATTATTGTAATTTTACTTTTATTTATCTTCAAGTTATTTTTATGATGTTTTGTTTAATTAAGTTCTTAGTAATTCTAGGTATGTGTCGTAGCTAAATACATAATCTAGGGGTGTGATGAATTCCAATATCATGGGTTTATAAAGTTGGTTATTTTATGTCTTGAGTAATATAAGAGTTTATTTATTGAGTCTTAAGCTTAACTTTTCTTGTTAACTGGCCATTAATAAGATCGATCTGGTAAACTTAAAATAAAATTGACGAAGGAATTTTAGGTTTCAGCCTTAGGCTCAATAGCTCACGATCTCACATCGGGGCATGGTGACCCTTAGGTAGATTTCCTTACATGATATACATATACATATCGGGCGGGGGTAGCCACAATTGGAATTTATTCTTAATGAATTCAGATAACTTGGTTAACATAGACATATGATTAATTGGGTTATTTGGGTGTTTGCATCTGACCATCGATAGAGGCTTTTGCATATTTTCGTATTCCAGGTTAATAAACTGATATATTGCACAAACATGAGATAACCACTTCATCCTTAAAAGATATTGGAAGGATTCACAACCCTAGATAGTTTTATAATATTGAATTTTCCTTTAATTTACTTTCGCACTGTTTTATTTACATGTTTTAACAAAAATAACCATCCAATCAACAAACCAATCTATTAGGTACTTGTAGATATTTAACTTCATAAATTGATAGCTAAGGTATTAAGTCCTCGTGGGATTGATACATTTTACACTACTTGAACGATACGTGCATTTGCGTTATGTGGGTGATTTCACCAATAAGCTGCAATCAATATCGATGGGGAGCATCCTGACATGACATGATATGGCTATAAAATTTCTTGCGAGGTTCTTTCCACCCGCTAAATCAGCCCAACTGAGAACAGAAATAAGCATATTTAGGCATTTAGAGACTGAGAATCTATATGAGGCCTGAGAGCGCTTTAAAGATCTACATAGGAGGTGCCCACAACATAATTTTGAAGACTGGGTTCAGATTCAGTTATTCTACAATGGGTTGAATGGGCCAAACATAACCATGGTCGATGCAGCTGATGGAGGAATTCTGTTCAAGAAATCTGATGTTAACGTCTGTGCTTTATTAGAGGAGATGGCCATCAATAACTTTCAATGGCCAAATGAACGCATTACTGTGCCTAAGGTGGCTGGTATATACGAGGTAGATCATATTGTTGCACTTACAGCTCTAGTGTCACCCCCACGACTCATCTAACAACACTGACCAATGAATATGGTTAAGCATATATTGAAGTTGCTGCAGCTAATGCAATGCTCTTACCTGACAGAGGATATGAGCAAGTCCAATATGAGAAAAATCGTAACTTTAACAACTATAGAGGCAATCATATGTCTAACCATTACCATATGAACTTGTCAATGCCAATACAGATGATGAGCGGAAAATATATCAATATATCTCACCCCTTTAACCTAATATTTTGTATTATTTCTCGATTTTTATGAATTTTTTTTTTTTTTGTGTTATTTTTCAGATAAATAAGGTTTCAGGACTCACTAGAATCAAATCAGGGCCAAAATAGCGAAAAAACGGACAAAAATGGCAAAATCGTCATTTGGGCATCACGATGCGTAACCCTTCTGCGTCACGATCGCTAACGTGCGCCGAACACGTGTCAAAAACATAGAAACTTGCTATCATACGCATTTGCTAACATGCGCATGTCACGTGTCAACATCACAATAATCTTGCTAACGTACGCCAGACACGTGTCATCATCACATGCTGCCGACAATACACTTCATTGTTGACGTCAGCATCGTGACGCGCACAACCTTCTGCGTCGCGACGCCGAGACAATAATTCAACTGTCGATGGAAAATGCGTACATGTGTCAACATCTCACGAAGTCGCGGACAGGTGGCACGAATCAACGGCGCGTCACGATGCGCAATGTTCCAAGCGTCGCGATGCGCAGGCCGAAACTTTGCCTATAAATTGAGCTTGATTTCATTTTAAATTTTCATACCTTCCTGAAATTCCTAATATGGAATTAAGGATTGTATCTTGTTTGTTTAGTTTTAGTTATTTTAATTATGTATTTTTTATTTTTAGTAGTAATAGTAGTTACTTTCCTAAGCATCTGAATAAAGATCTAAGTACTTTATTTTTATTTATTTAATTTTTGCACTTTCAATTATGCACTTTTATTTCCAGTAATAATAGTAGTAGTTTATTTACTTTTTATTTTTTTATGTTTAGTAGTTAATTTTCTTTTGGGAAAATGTGAAGCTTTTATTATAATAATTTAGATTAATCTCGCTTAAATTATAATATATAAATTATCTTAAAACTTGACTTAATGGGATACCGTATTTATGGTCGGTTGGACTTAATTAAATTGATTTTAACTTGACTAAACTGGATACCGCCTTTATGGTCGGTTAGAATTAATTCAAAATCTGACTTAATCAGGATACCGCCTATATGGTCGGTTGGTAATATCATGCTAAATTTATATATTATAACAAGCGAGATTTATAAATTAGAAATAGTAAAGGTAGATTAATCTCACTTAATTTATAATATGGAAATTGTAATTTAATAATATTGATTAAAGTTGATACCGCCTTAATGGCTGATTTTATTTATGTAACATAATGTGACACCGCCTATAAGGTTGGTCTTTATGTGACAGATGATTACCGCTTATATGGCTGGTTTATGGATAAATAATAACACCGTCTTTATGGCTGGTTCAACTTAATTATGTAACACTGACAATTTCTATATTATAATAAAGTGAGATTTCTAAAAGTGGATCCCCTAACCCCAACATTTTATTTTTATTCTAGGGAATTGATGAAACACAATATTTCTGGCTTAATAATTGATTTAATTATATTATTGGTAATATTTTAGTTTGTTTATTGAATCTTAAGCTTAATGTTTCTTGTTGCCTGATCACCAATAAGATCGATGTGGTAAATTTAAAATAAACTTGGAAAATGGATTTTAGGTTACAGCCTTAGATTCAATAGCTCACGATCTCCCTTAAGGACAAATAACCCTTAAAAGATTTCATTCCAGGATAGACATAAACCTGTTGGGCGAGGGTAGCCATAATTGGAACTTGAACTTAATGAATTCAGGTAACTTGGTTAACATAGACATATGATTAATTGAGTTATTTGGGTGTTTGTGATGAGCGGAAAATATATCAATATTTACCGCCCCTTTAACTTAATATTTTATTTAGTTTCTCGGGTTTGATGAACTTTTTGATGTGTTTTAGTTTATTTTGCAGATAAAATAATATCGGGTCTCAATGAAATTATTTAGGACGAAATATGGGTCAAATAAGGGCAATTATTGGACTTGATATTTTAATTTTGGAGATTGGAAACTTGAAAGGGTGTTTTGACGAAGTGCAGTTTTGGAAATTCCAGTTTTGCGCATCTGTCGTATTTTGGGTATAACTTTTTACTCAGATATCGGATTGAGCTGATTCAAGTTCCAGATTAAATAAGACTCAAAGATCTACAAAGTTGAAAGACAAAATAATTTCGAATTCTGAATATTTCATGCCCGAAATTGATGAAATATCTAGAAGTGTGTAGTGTGTAATTATTAAAGTCACTTTCAATCATTTTCAAAGCAAAAAATAAATTAATAAATAAATAATAAAAATTATCAAATCATCACCAAACATGATAAGAGATTAGTGGAGCAATTAATAATGGATTTGGTGGAGCAATTAGTAGAGCAATTAGTGGAGCAATTAATAATTGATTTGGTGGATGATTTGATGGAGGCAAAATTTTACCTATAAATACCAAGCCATTTCATTTGTAAAATTCATACTTTCTTCTAAGGAATTCCTTAAGAATACTAAGAAGATTGTATCTTGTTTGTTTATTTACAGCTTTCAGTAATTAATTTTCGTTTTCACACTTTCTTTTCTTTACTTTTCAGTTTTTATTTTCCGCAATTTACTTTTACGCACAGTACTTTTCTTTCTTTAATTTTCAGTTTTTACTTTTCAGTAATGAGGAGGTAACTCCCCTTTGCTGGGGTAAAAGGTAAAACTTTTATTACTAATATTTAGATTAATCTCCCTTAATTATAATATATAAACTAGTTAAAACCTGACTTAACGAGGATACCGCCATATTGGGGTCTACTGATGGTTGAAATATTTGACTGTACATGTGGCAAAATTGACTTGACCAATTTTTGAGCTTCCCAGAGATCATCTTCAAGTGATCACTGATTCTGGATTTTTTTTTTTTTGACGCTTTGGGAGTGATTTCAGTTCTGGCTACAGAGATTCTTCTTTGTATTGCTTCACTATGCTCGTTGGTTGTTTAACTACTGTTTCACCCTGCGTGTTTGCAACTTCCTTCTCTATAATATATACCATGTGACATTCTGCATCACCTTGAGGACTCGGCATGGCTCTGAAAACACTAAATGTGACCTTTTCATCTTGAACTCTTATTTTCAGTTCACATTTTTGCACATCAATGACCGCTCTGCCAGTTTCCAAGAAAGGTCTCCCAAGGATGATTGGGATCTCATGATCCTCCTCCATATGAAGGATAAGGAAGTCTGCAGGAAAGTATAAATTATCCACATTAACCAACAAATCTTCTACTATTCCTCTCGGGTAGGTGAATGATCTATCTGCTAACTGCAATGTCATTGTGGTTGGCTTCCCCTTACCTATGCCTAACTGTTTGTAGATGGATAAGGGTATGGGATTTATACTTGCACCCAAATCACATAGCTCTTTACCAAAATATCGATTCCCAATAGTTCAAGGCATGGTAAAGTTGTCAGGATCCTTCAATTATGGAGAAAGCTTCTTCTGTATGATAGCACTACACTATTATGTGAGTGCTACAGTTTCAAAATCCGCCAGTTTCCTCTTCTTGGACATCACCACCTTTATAAACTTCACATAGTTGGGCATTTGTTCCAAAGCGTCTGCGAATGGGATGTTTATATGGATCTTCTTAAAAATGTCAAGAAAATTAGCGAACTAAGCATCCAATTTCTTCTTTTGAAAGCGTTGAGGGTATGGCAAATGTGTCTTCGGGATATGAGGTGGCATATATGGAGGAGCTACTACAATGTTCTTTTGTTACTGTTTCCTCATGAAATGTCGTTTCTTTTTCTTTACTGCCTAAGTCCTGAGAGGTTTCTTTAATCTCTTTTCCGCTCCTGAGAGTTATGGCTTGACACTGCTCTTTGGGGTTGACTTCAGTATTACTAGGAAACACCCATTTATGTTGATTGGCCATGGAAGAAGCAATATGTCCAATATGTACTTCTAAGGACTTCATCGTTGCCCCTATATTGCCCATATATGTTTCAATATTATTCAGTCTCGACTCATTCTTCTTAAACCTCCCTGAAGTTTTAACAACAAACGTGTTCATGAGATCTTCTAAGGAAGGTTTCTGCTCAGCTATTTGATTATTATAGCCAGTAGGAGGTTGCAAAACATTCTCTGTTGATCAGTGAAATCACACACGTAACGCAAGCGCACGTATCACTCAAGTAGTATAAAATATTGATCCCACGATGACTTAATTTCTACCGTTGTTATTAATTATTGATACTATTTATTTACAGGTATATAATTAAATGGAGAAGGGAATGATTGTTGATTGGTTGATTGAATGTGGATTTTCTAAATAAATAAATAAATAGAAAAAACACAAAATAAAATACTAAGGAAAATAAACAAAAGATACAAATATTTAGGGTTGCGATTCCACACAATATTATTCTAATGATGAATTGATTCTCTTATATATGTGTAATAACTCAGTTTGTTAACCTGAAACACGAAGATATGCAAAAGCCTCTTCCAATGGTCAGATGTAAACACCAAAATAACCCAGTTAATCATATGTCTATGTTAACCAAGTTACCTGAATTCATTAAGTTCAAGAACCTAATTAATCATATGTCTATGTTAACCAAGTTACCTGAATTCATTAAGTTCAAGTTCCAATTATGGCTATCCCCGCCCGACAGGTATATGTCTATCCTGGAAGTAAATCTTTTAAGGGTTATCTATCCTTAAGAGAGATCGTGATCTATTGAATCTAAGGCTGTAACCTAAAATCCATTTTCCAAGTTCATTTTAAGTTTACCACATCAATGTTATTGGTGATCAGGCAGCAAGTGATGGAGTTGGTACTTGGAGTGCCAATCCGATTTGTATATTTTATTATTTATTAATAAAATAACTACATTTTCCATTTCATGCCTCATTAATGGTATTGTCATTATGCGTATTAGATTGATGTATAGATATGCTAAGAATGACATCGACCTTAGAATAGTTTTGACACTAGGTGTAAACTATTCTTAAAGTAAATATCACTAGTCGTTGGTTTTGGAATACGGTCGAATTCCTATAACCTAGAAGACTATCACATGTTGTATATTGGAATTGGAGTTCCAATGGTTTAACGCGATGTACCATGAGTTTTGGAAACTCGTATAGACATGTGGGTATTCATTTGAGCGAATACTGAATGACTCATAGGTGATTCCTAATAGGTCGAAGTACACACCACCGTCAATAGGAATCTCCTCGAGTCGAGTATCATATGTAATCCTTTGACTATAGGATATCATTGATTTTGTGTGAGATCCTCCACACTTTGATGCTATGTATGTTAGAAACCTTTCATGGTCTGGCCTCTAGATGTTCGTTGGGTGTGGACCGATGCACTCAGTAATCAAGTGCGAAGAAAGATATGATCTGTCGACCCGTATGTGTACCATAAGGGGTTTAGGTATCCATGTTAGTAAAGTCACGATTCTTAAATCTTTGGCCAAAGTCGATCACCTAGGGTGGATCGCATTGGTTATGAAGAATCGTGGACATATCGACATGAGATGTGCGTCTCAGAAACTTGACGGTATATTATAAGCATAACTCGGATAGCCTACGATGGAGGGATTGTTAATCATATGTGATGACCTCGACCCGTATGTGTATCAAAAATTTTTATTATGATATTTTTATATCGTACCGCATGTGTACGGTGTCAAGTTTTAGTATAAATCAGTGAAAGAGTGTTGAACCCACATGGATTACGTTAACTCGCATTAATTACTATAATTGATCATCCTAACTTTATTTAGATGATAATTAATAAAGATTTAATTAAATAAATAAATATAAAAATAATTGGATATGAGGAACTAATACGATAGAGATTCTTGATCCTGATTTCACCTAGCTGTTATTCTATAACATGTGTTTTTGTTGGTTTTGAAATTAAAAATTAATTTTGAGTATTTTTGAAGTATTTAGGGAGAATCAGAATAGATTATGGTAAATCACCCTAATCCATTCAGCTCACTGGAAAGTGAGCTGAATGATTTGCAAATGAAAACAATTGAAAAAAAAATAAAACACACACACACAACAAAGGGCTATTTGCACGCTACAGTGCGCGCACACTGCACGCACTGTAGCACGTGCGTAAGCGCTGCCCGCGCGGCTTTTTTGTTTTCCCTCGTTCTGGAGCTTCCGGACTCCGATTCAGTCCTAATTTTTTCCTATACACTCGTAATGAAATATAGTATTTCATTAATTAATTTAGAATTATACCCATACTTGATATCCATGGGTTAGACCCATTTTCACTGCCCGGGGCACCGATCCAACCCTAGGGGTTTCACAATTGCCCCCAACAACAAGAAACATTAAGCTTAAGATTCAATAAACAAACTAAAATATTACCCATTTTATAATTAAATCAATTATTAAGCTCAGGAATATTGTGTTTCATCACTTCCCTATAATAAAAATAAAATGCTGGGGTTAGAGGATCAACTTTTAGAAATCTCACTTTATTTTAATATAGAAATTATGCTGCATTAGGTAAACATACCCATATCTGACTTGTGCTGCATTAGGTAAACATACCCATATCTGGAATAATCGTCAATGAAAGTGATAAAGTATTCAAAACCACCTCGGGCTTTTACATTCATCGGTCCGCAAACATCCGAATGTATTAGCTAAAGAGTTTCTTTGGCTCTTATCCCTTTTCTAGTAAAAGGTCTATTGGTCATTTTGTCTTCTAGACATGATTCGCAGACATGTAAAGTACCAAGTTTTAACTGATTTAAAACTTCATTCTTAATTAGTCTATCTATCCGGTCAAGGTTAATGTGACCAAGTCTAAGGTGCCATAAATATGTATCATCATGAGAAATCTTTTGTCGTTTAGTTTTAGATCTTTCAATCTTAAACATTTCAGTATTAAGTAGTGATTCATGCATTAACGGCCTTAATACATATAGATTATTTTCAGAGTTTCCCGTGCACATATTTAATCCATTTATACTAATAAAAACTGACTTATTATTAAACGAAACAGAAAAACCACATTCCATAAGTTTTGTTACAGAAATCAAATTCCTGCGAAAACCAGGAATATATAGCACACCATTCAAACATAAATAACTTTTATTAAAATTCAAATTTGAAACTCCCACTGCTCTTGCTGAAACAACATCCCCTGTCCCAACTCTCATGGTAAAGCTACCTTCAGTAAAGTCCCTCAATGAGTCAAGTAGCTGCAAAGAACAACAAACATGGTTAGTGGCACCAAAATCAACAATCCATATGGATTTATCATCCTCCACCAAAAGAGACTCAATGACAAGTAAATCATATTTACCTATATTTTTATTCTCTTTAAGCTCTGCAAGGTATTTTGGAAAATTCCTTTTCCAATGCCCTTTTTGTTCACAATGGAAACATTTTCCTTTGGCATTGGTTCCTTTGGAGCTTTTATTGTTCTTCTCTTTCATTGGTTTTGCCTTTGCCTTCCAATTGCCTTTCTTCCTCTTCTTCTTCTTTGCAGATTTAGAAGATTCAGCAACATTTGCCTCGGCATTGGACCTACGAGGACCGTTCATAATAGACTCATAATTGGTGAGCTCATTCAGCAGTTCGGTCAATGTGAAAGTCAACTTGTTCATATAACAGTTGCTCTTAAACTGCAGGAAACTCTTCGGAAGGGTTTCTATGATCATTGTCACCTGGCTTTGCACATTAATACGTGCACCATGGGTTTCAGCCATATTTAGATGAGCCATCATCCTTAACACATGGTCTCAGACCGATATGCCTTCCTTCATTCTAGCGGTCAATACAGAGGCAATTGCCTCAAGTTGTTGCCGGTCTGAAGGTTGCCCAAATATGTTCTGTAATGACTGCATAATCATTGATGTTGTCGCCAAAGACTCATGATGTGCATCAAGAACCTCAGACATGGATGATATCAAATAGCTATGGGCTTTCTCATCAGCTTTAATCCAATTATTATAGCCATTACGTGTAGCTCTACCAGCATTAGTTGCTGGCTCAGGAGGACATTCCTCCATTAGGACAAATTTAAGGTCTTCACAGACCAAGATAGCATTCATGTCACTTTTCCATTTAACATAATTTTCCCCGATTAATTTTTCTTGTTGTTTGATAATGGAGATTATTGCAGATGTCATGGCTGAAAAAATAATAAACGCGCATTCAATATTTATTCGTCGCATATTAAAATTGTCAAACATTTAGGCATAAAATTAAACATGATGCATGATCAATGTATAATGAATTAGAAACCTAAAAGAATTATTATGCCACGGTTATCTATCATCCCACAAATAAGTGTCGCCATAGGGTATGTCAAGTATTCACATGATAGATTGAGATATTCTCAATTGATTAATATATCTGAAATAACTCTTATTCCTATATTAATCAACTACTGTTATTTTGATCAATGAAGCTTTGATTAACAACTTAATCATTCCTTTGTGAGTGTGACCTATTATTTCGGAACCCTTGGACTTAACTAGTGAAGTGCCGCCGTAGGGTAGGTCAAATCACCAGATACATATAGAGTCTATATCCTTTCAGAATCCAAACCTAATATTGACCCAAAAAAGACTGGGGGACGAAAGCAAAGCCGTCTCGAGGTGCTTATTGAATCTCACGTTTCTGGATAACAATGGAGATCGCGGGATATATTGTGGTATACCTCTCTCCCACTCACTATTAAAAAGAGTAAGGTTTCTATCTCACTAGTATTTTATGAATCTTAGATTATGCTCGGCTAAATTCATAACCTTAATTAATACTAGTTGAAGATATAGTGATCTAACCAATTTTAACTTTTAAAATTTTATTCACTAATCCCGATTAGTCTCTACTAACTAATTAACTTAATTAATCTAATTTAATCAAGTTTTCTTTAGTGATCTAATCAATTTTAACTTTTAAAAAATTAGTTCACTTATAGGTTTTAAAATTTTAGAATTCAACAAATGGACTATATGTCATCAAACCATTTAATAGATAAAAAGTACATTATTTACTCCAAAGGTACGTGGAATTGTATCTCGAGTGCAAACCAAATTACTGTCCATTCGGAAGCGGCTATGAAATTTATATCCGGGTTTCCATCTGATATACCAAGGAAAATAATGTACACATAATGTCCATTTGTTCTTAAACTTGAATTCGTAATTTTTAAACCTTTAAATTAATTAATCAATCTTATTAATTCGTTAACATGCATCTTATATTCTAATTTAACTTTTAAATTTACATAAAATCATATTTTATGACTTGAATATCATACATGTCTACATGTTATGGCATGTGAAAATGCAAGAGTAGGCACCCTAGGCTATATGACATGTTAATAAACAATTTAAAACACATATATATGCCCAAGTCTGGGCTAAAAAGTTCATGTAGCGTTCTTTGGGCGTTCGAACATTTCCAGGCAGTAGCCAAATGTTTGAGTTGCGTTTGAATGGCGTTCGAACGCTATCGGTCTGGTGTTCGAACACTAGAACTTCATTTACTTCGTTCCGGAGCTTACGGACTCCGTTTTGGTCCCCACTTTTTTATACGGACTCGTAACGGAATGAAGTTTCACATACATACATAAATTGCATTAACCAGGCTCTTATTGTTTTTTTAAAAAAAAATACTAATCTAATTAGTACAATAAATCCAAGGCATCTGACCCTAGGGGTTTCACAATTACCCCAACAACAAGAAGCATTAAGCTTAAGATTCAATAAACAAACTAAAATTTTACCCATTATATAATTAAATCAATTATTAAGCCCATGAATACTGTGTTTCATCACTTCCCTAGAATAAAAATAAAATACTGAGGTTAGATGATCTACTTTTAGAAATCTCACTTTATTTTAATATAGAAATTGTCAGTGTACCCAATTAAGTTGAACCATCCATAAAGGCGATGTTATTATTTATCCATAAATCAGCCATATAGGCGGTAATCATCTGTCACCTAAAAACCAATCTTATAGGCGGTGTCACATTATGTTACATAAATAAAACCAGCCATTAAGGCGGTATCAACTTTAATCCATATTATTAAATTACAATTTCCATATTATAAATTAAGTGAGATTAATCCACCTTTACTATTTCTAATTTAAAAATATCTCTTGTTATAATATATAAATTTAGCATGATATTACCAACCGACCATATAGGCGGTATCCTGATTAAGTCAGATTTTGAATTAATTCCAACCGATCATAAAAGCGGTATCCCATTAAGTCAAGTTTTAAGATAATTTATATATTATAATTTAAGGGAGATTAATCTAAATTATAATAATAAAAACTCCACCATTCCCCCAACAGAAAATTAACTACTAAACATAAAAAAAAAGTAAATAAACTACTACTATTATTACTGGAAATGAAAATGCATAATTGAAAGTGCAAAAATTAAATAAATAAAAATAAAGTCCTTAGATCCTTATTCAGAACCTTAGGAAAGTAACTACTATTACTACTAAAAATAAAAATACATAAGTAAAATAACTAAAACTAAACAAACAAGATACAATATTTAATCCCATATTAGGAACTTCAGGAAGGTATGAAAATTTGAAATGAAATCAAGCTCAATTTATTGGCAAAGTTTTGGCCTGCGCGTCGCGACGTGTGGAACATTACGCGTCGCGACGCGCGTTGATTCGTGCCACCTGTCCGCAGATTCGTGAGATACTGACACGTGTATGCGTTTTTCATCTGCAGTTGAATTATTGGCTTGGCATCATGACGCAGAAGGTTGTGCGCGTCACGATGCTGACGTCAACAATGACATATATTATCGGCAGCATGTGATGATGACACGTGTCCGGTGCACGTTAGCAAAATTATTGTGATGTTGATGTAGGAAACGACTTTCCTTAGCGCGTCGGAAGTTGCTTGTTGTGGCACCGGGTCCAGTATAGATCTTCAAAATTTTCTTTGCCTTCTCCCTTTGTTGTAGTAGCTAAGATCAATCATTTGGTGTCCAACACTTAGATCAACCACTCGATCTTGCGAACTATGACTAGAAACCAACAAACCAAAGTGTGGGCTTCACTTAGGGATGGCAATTTCCGGATCCGAACCCGGGTAAATATTCCCGGGTCCGGATCCGGGTAGACCCGGTCCGGACCCGGTTACCCGGATTCTTTTTTTTTTTCAATTTTTTTTTAATTTTTTTATAAATTTTAATTGTATTATTTTATATTCATATTTGTATTTTATTAGTTTTATTTCAATTCTTTTAATTTTTTTATTAAATTCTATTATTTTTATATATATATGCCCATATATATTTATATTTTTTTTATTAAAATCTAATTTTTTTTTTATTATTTTTTTTTTTTATTATTTTTTCCGGACCCGGGTCTACCGGCGATCCCGGGTCCGGACCCGGGATCACCCGGGTCTTAATATTAAAGACCCGAGTCCGGATTTTTTGATTCCGGACTTGGGTCTACCCGGACCCGGGCCGGGTCCGGGTATTTTTGCCATCTCTAGCTTCACTCACAAAGATTAAACCTCTAAACTATTTAGAGATTTAAGATGTAAAAATGGTGTTTGGCTTTAGGAATTTCACAACACTTGTGAATGCTAGAACTCTCTCTATTTTCTCTCAAATCTTTTCTCACAACAATTGTGTGAATGAATGCAAAGTGTTAACCTTAGGAAGTGAGAGAAATGGAAGAGATTATATTCTCTTACACAAGCCAACTAACCTTGTCATTAAGCATCTAATGCTTTCTTGCAATGGCCAACACAAAAATGGGAATGCCATACCAAAGCATAAGAAATGTTAAGCTAAAGACAATGGCTTTGTCATTAAGCATTCAATGTTTTCTTTCAATGGAAAACACATAAATGTGGAGGCCATACCAAAGCATAAAATGCATTAGCTAATGACAAAACTATTAGGTGTATCCAAGCCACCTAATAGACATAATTGCTTAGATGACATGATAAGCCATATGGCTTTATCTCCAATGGTAAATAAAAATCAATATATTAATAATGATTTATTTACCTTCAATTATGTTGTAGTAATTATCTCATAATTATTACTAACTTGATTATCTCATAATCAAGACTTGATTATCTCATAATCAGAGAATTCTAGAAAACATTAAGTTAAACTAATTTAACATAGTTTTCATTTGTGACAATAAATATTATTAATCTTATTAATAATATATAAATAAATATAATGTGAGCATATAATTAGACAATCTAATTATATTAGGTTTGCTACAGTTAATCGAGCTAGCACGGGGACCAAATGGACCTACGGTTCCGAGCTCCAATAATTCCGAAATATTAATTAAATTCTTTAATCAAATATTATGAATTATCAACTCCGCGTTATTCCACTAAAAACTCGAAGTTGAACTCTCGTTACCGTAGATGGATTATATAAACCGAACATTTTCGGTGTCCATCGATATAGTCATAACATATAGATATAGCCCTTCACGAATATCTCATAAATAGAGTCGGGTCATAAGTCCGTTGAACCCCTCTAAATATTTTGTCTCTTAAGCACCATTGATTCTATAATAAACAATTAATTCATAACAATTATGAATATAAAATACTTTCTATTCGTAATAGAAAAGTTGAGCGCTCAAATTTTTCAAGTCCCGAATCAACTCTTAAAAGAGATATTCATCTGCTTTTCGTAGGAATGAGTGAATTCCATATCTATGTAAAACATTCCCAGCTACATACAAAATCATATCCCCAAAATACGTAGTTATTGGCTGGGAATGCAACACCAACCTCACCATAGTAAATCAAAGGACATAACATGTCATGCAGGAGTTCGTAGTACACTCAGGATTAAGATCGAATCCATATATGATCATCTATTAGATAAAATGAATTTCTTCGGTTAACGGATATTAAAAGAAATTCGTATTTATCTGAGTCTAGTCCTATATGATCTTATCATACAAGGTACCTTCATTCCCATGTCATTGCATGAACGATCCCGGATCAAGATCGTCATACAAGTATAGAATGGACCGCAACTATTATTGGTGTTCATAGGGTCGGGTCGCGACCCGGTCGGGTTTAAGAATTATAAAATTCAATTTCGGGTCAAAGACCCGACCTGAAATGTCGGGTCGGGTCACGGATTTTGGTTGGAAGACTCGGGTCTGACCCGACCCGACCCGACCCGAAGTAGATAATAAATGTAGTTGGTGAGATTCGAACTCAAGATCACTTAGATATTAGCCAGTTACTTTGCCATCTCAGCCAATCACCTACCTTATTAAATTTTTATCAATGAAATATATATATTATTTTTAGTGAATTTTTATGGTGACCCGACCCGACCCGCAATTTTTTGACCCGACCCACGCGGGTCATGTACTCAATTTTCGGGTTTCGGGTCGACTGACCCGACTCGATCGATTCATTAAAAAATCAAAAAAATTCGACCCGACCCGACTCGTGGACACCCCTAGCGGCTATAGATAAACCACAAACAAAGTACCATCCTTGTTCGCTCTCTATGGACTATTTAGATTACTAACTTTAGATTTAAATCCTCTTGTGCATCAAACATACACTAAGTCTAAAGGTACAAGAGTAATCAAGGTAAACAAGACAATTAGACAATATGCGATATAAATCAAACAACTTTGATAAAATGAATAATGCATTTATTATTATTACAAAAATCAATTCTGTTTACAGTACATAAAGCTCTAGGACATAAATCCCAACAGTTGACACGTGACAGACGAATGTTAGCAAATGTGTATGATAGCAAGTTTCTCTGATTTTGATATGTGTCCGACGCACGTTAGCGGTCACGACACAAAAGGGTTACGCGTCGCGACGCCCTAATAACGATTTTGCTCTTTCTGTCATTTTTTCGCTGTTTTGGCAATGATTTGATTCCAGTGAGTCCTGAAACCTTATTTATTTGTAAAATAACACAAAACACATTAAAAACATTCATAAAACCCTCACACCCCCAAACATAACATTTTGCTAGTCCTCGAGCAAAACAAAAAAATAAAATAAATAACTAAAACTAAATTAAACTAAGCCACTTTCGTAGGGATCACGGTTGCATTTAGCGTATGCAACAAGCCTTTAAACCCCTAGGTGTCCCTAGTGGACGAGTTATAGTCTCGTGAGGACTTACAATGACGATACCCACAAACGTCAATCTAATGCACACAAAAGCAAAAAGACAAAAGAATAAACAGGTTTACGACTAAACGAGTGAAACTTCTTATCCAAGTTAGTAGTTATTTTCTTTCTTTCTAAATTACCAAATAAGTAAATTCTCCTATTATTTTTACCATTCTCCATATACACAACCAACAAGGTATTAATCAAATTATTGTGCCCATAATATTCATAAGTGTAGTTGAAAAGAGTGTAATATTTTTGTCATAAAATTATATCATAATTCACACATTTTTTCAACAATGGAATATTTTTATTTTTTCTCTTTTATTTTTTTTTATTTTTTTATAATATCTTCAATCCATGTAACGAGCTTTGGGCCAGTGACTCCCAAGCCAGTTGGCTTTAGGGCATTAAGTGTTAAGACACCCTTACAGACTTAATTACTCGGACTTTATATATTATTTTTTTAATTCCATCGCTTTTTTAGATGCTTCCTCCAATTAAATTAGAGTACTGAATATTACAAACATTTCAATTACAACGCATGGCCATATGTTACCATGCATGTTGATAATACTTGTCAATTGAGCATATGAAGATCCAATTTTAATCAGTATTGTGGAGAATTCACAAATTAAATAATTCAAAAGGAAGTAAACAAAAATTAACTTGTTACGAAATAGGTTAAGATACGTCTCAGGAGTGGAAATTCCTTACACAGCTATCTCAAACACCATTCCACATTATTAGTCAAGTTAAAACACAAAAACAAAATATTTTTTTTTATAATTTTTTTTGAATTTTTGAACATTTTGACCAAAAATCAAATAAAAACAACACAATGAAAAATAAAAACAAGATACTAGTCAATTATTCCCCTCCCCCAAACCTAATTGAGACATTGTTCCCAATGTCTAAAAACGTATAAGAAGAGTTTAGAAAACAATACCCGGTTAGCTGAAATTCTAAATCTAAAAAAAAAATTAAAGATTAAGATCCAGATTTATCTGACGCTTCTTACCACGATCATTATCGGACAAGTTTATCTTGGAAAGGATATGGTCAATTTGTAGTTCAAAGGCTAAGAGTTGGTCAATTAAATAATGGGCAGTTCTGGCAGTGAAGATGATATCTTTTACAAGTTTTGAAATGAACCCATTTCTTCGGGCATCATCAAGGAACAACAAAGAAAATCATAAAATTCATTAGCGTTAAATAGTCCAATCGATTTCTGGTGTATGTTCAAGTTTGCCTAAGATAGCACTGTAAAATTTTCCTCCATTGTGCCCAAGCCACCTAGCAAAGCAATAAAAGCATCAGCACGGTTAATCATTTCAACAAGTCGTTTAGACATACCTGGCACGATACATTCATCTCCGTTTGATGGTCTTATAAGATTCGCCTCTGCCAAAGGTTTTGAGATGATTCCCAGAACTTGACTACCTCCTTACTGTACGGCCCTTGAAATGTACCCCATTAGTCCAAGATTACCACCGCCATATACTAGGTGCATATTCCTTTCAGTTATGACTCTACCCAATTCATGTGCTGCCGCAACGAATTCTGGCTTAGAACCGACACTAGTACCTCAAAACACACAGATGTTTACAACTCGTCTTCTTGAAGTTGCTTCCATTTTTTTTATGTATTTCTTTCTCAAATATGGATGTCTTCAAGAGTCCAAGAACAAGCTGAATTTATAGATCCTGAAAAAGGGGTGAGTAATAGCACTAGTATATGCCAAATGACAATTATTAGCTAAACAGTGAAATATATCATGAAAGTCAAAAAGTCTAGATCATTTCAAAAGCAAATTAAAGCAATTATTAAGGCAACAGAATTATGTATGCAATACGCCACTCGTTTGGTAAATAAATTCATTAAGATGCGTCTCATGAGTTCATTCATTACTCAGCCATCACTAATGAATTAAATCTCATCTTTGTGATTGCCAAACACCATTCCTCATATCTTGCTCTGCCTTAAATGGTTTGTTTGTGCTTGTCCCTGAAAATATCACACAAAATTAAAAACTCCACATCATGTATACACAAAATAAAACATAAATTTCAACAGAAAATTGCATGGGTTGCCTCACTGTTAGCTCTAAATTTTTCGTCTTCAGCCAGACGTGACTAAAGTCCAACCGTCAAAGAGGTTTCAGCGTGGTTTTGGACGTCCGATTAAAGACAATCTCATGAGCTTTGCTTTTGAAGGATCTCTTCCAACGGTAAAGTGGCAAAAATATTTTTTTCTCATTCAATGTTCTTACCACCTTTTTAAATTTTGTCGCTCCAGTGGTTCCTGAAAAGAAAGATGAAAATCAGGAGGTCTCGTATGATGCTTGACTTGGAATTGGAGTTCCATTTTGTCAAGCCTTTGGGCGGTGTCTTTGATGTGTACTCCCCAATACAGTGATGTTTCTCCTGAATGCAAGAGATCTTCAATATAGTCATACATTTGCTCCTCCAATTGTTTTGCTTCTTGCTCCAATTTTTCTTCGCATATGTATTTCAGAATTTCATCATTCAGCTCTTTATCTGTCATCTGTGAAATGCATGCTCCATATTTGTCAACATGATGATGTAAATATTTGTCTGATTTTAGGTCTTTATCCTCTATGGTTGATATGAATGGTTTGGGTAGCTCTTTTTCAAATATCAGTGCAATGCATGCTCCAAGATCTTCATTTGAAGATGCAGAGTTTCATCATCACTTGTAGTTGGTACAGACAGCTCCGCTACTTATTCCTCATCAGAGTCTGATGAATAATAAAAATCAAATTGAGATTCAGCTGGTTTGATCTGATACCTTTGATTTTTGATACTGCTCAGCCTATTTCTCTGTTAAGGTGTCATCATGAAATGTTTGGTACTCGAAGGCTTCATCAGTTTCTTCTGAAAATTCGACTTGAGGTATGTAGCTCAGGTTTTCTGTTAATTGTCTCATTTAATCTATCATTATTTGTATGGATGTCGCGTTACTCTGAAACATTTCATCTATTGCATCCCATTTTTCGTCTTGTTTCTTGATCCAATATTTGAGAATGTCAATCACACGATCTTCCTCTGATGGTTCTGGTTCTTGATGAAGATTATAGGTGGATGGTGGATAAGATGGAGAATAAGGTTCAGTGAAATGTGCTGGTTCTTCGTACTATGAAGGATTCTGATAATTATGCCACCCTGAATTGTAGAGGTATATGCATTGATCACTCGGGTGGTTACCATCACATATCTCACATCTCCTTATTACGTTCTAAAATGGTTGGGAAACTGTTGTGTTATTTCTCTCTGAAATCCATGGATATTTGTTGGGCTGAACAACAGGCCTCAGAAAACAGGACTGCTGCTCCATGATTTGGGGTGTATCTTCACCTCGTAAAGCTCGTAATTCTTTTATCACCCAATGGAGATCCACTTTCAACCACCTTGAAAATAAAAGAAATAAATAAAAATTATAGATAAAAATAATGGAAATTAGATAGCTTCAAAATTAATAACTCAAGAAAAAAAGGCCCCAGCAACGGCGCCAAAAACTTGATCGATGAAATCACACACGTAACGCAAGCGCACGTATCGCTCAAGTAGTATAAAAATATCGATCCCACGATGACTTAATTTCTACTGTTGTTATTAATTATTGATAATATTTATTTACATGTATCTAATTAAAGGGAGAATGGAAGGATTGTTGATTGGTTGATTGAATGTGAATTTGTTAAATAAATAAATAAATAGAAAAAACACAAAAGAAAATACTAAGGAAAAAAAAAAGACACAAATATCTAGGGTTGTGATTCCACACAATATTATTCTAATGATGAATTGATTCTCTTATATATGTGTAATAACTCAGTTTGTTAACTTGGAACACGAATATATGCAAAAGCCTCTTCCGATGGTCAGATGCAAACGGACTGGTGCTTACACACGCGTATAACGTAAGCGCACGTATCGTTCAAGTAGTATAAAAAGTATCGATCCCACGAGGACTTATACCTAAGCTATTAATTTTATGAGGTCAAATGATTACTAGTATCTAACAGATTGTTGGATTGATTTGAAATGGTCACGATTCTAAATTTAAAAACCAGTAAATAAAATTGTTCGAAAGTAGGTTTTAAGAAAATTCAATATTAAAAAACTATTTAGGGTTGTGATTTCTTCCAATATCATTTTAAAGATGAAGTGGTTATCTTAAAGTTGGGTAATATATTGATTTATTAACCTGGAACACTAAATTATGTGTAAGCCTCTGTCGATGGTCAGACACAAATACCCAGTTTAACCCAATTGAACCATATGTCTATGTCAACCAAATTATCTGGATTCATTAAGTTTAAGTTCCAATTATGGCTACCCCCGCCCGACATGTATATGTCTATCCTGTAAGGAAATCTATTAAAGGGTTATCTATCCTCAAGGAAGATCGTGGACTATTGAGTCTAAGGTCTTAAACTTAAAATCCCTATGTCTAGTTCATTTTTAAGTTTCCCAGTTCAATTTTATTAATGGTCAGTTAATGAAAAAGCATTAAGATTAAGACTCAATAAATAAATCTTTATATTACCCAAGCTATAATCTAACCCCTTATAAACCGGTGATATTGGATTTCATCACAACCCCAGATAATTGGCTTAGTTACGACACATATTTACGGATAGTAAAAATTTAAATAAAATAAAACAAAAAGTAAAATATTGAAAATTAAATTGTTGAAAAGTAAATGACGGAAAGTAAATGCTGAAATTAAATTACTGAAAGTAAATGCTGGAAGAAAATTACTGAAAGTAAATTGCTGAAAAGTAAATTGCTGAAAAGTAAATGCTGAAAAGTAAATTACTGAAAGTAAATAAAGTAAAAGTACAATAAAAGAAAATGCAGAGATAAAGGATCCACTTTTATTACTTCTATTTTAAATATCTCCCTTAATATAATATATTAACTTTGCATGATAATTACTAACAAGCCATATAGGCGGTATCCAGATTAAGTCAAATTAATAATTAATTACCAACCGACCAATCAGGCGGTATCCAGTTTAGTCAGGTTAAAACCAATTTAAATAATTACCAACCGACCAATATGGCGGTATCCTCGTTAAGTCAGGTTTTAACTAGTTTATATATTATAATTAAGGGAGATTAATCTAAATATTAGTAATAAAAGTTTTACCTTTTACCCTAGCAAAGGGGAGTTACCTCCTCATTACTGAAAGTAAAAACTGAAAATTAAAGAAAGAAAAGTAATGTGCGTAAAAGTAAATTGCGGAAAATAAAAACTGAAAAGTAAAGAAAAGAAAGTGTGAAAACGAAATTAATTACTGAAAGCTGTAAATAAACAAACAAGATACAATCTTCTTAGTATTCTTAAGGAATTCCTTAGACGAAAGTATGAATTTTACAAATGAAATGGCTTGGTATTTATAGGTAAAATTTTGCCTCCATCAAATCATCCACCAAATCAATTATTAATTGCTCCACTAATTGCTCCACTAATTGCTCCACCAAATCCATTATTAATTGCTCCACTAATCTCTTATCATGTTTGGTGATGATTTGATAATTTTTATTATTTATTTATTAATTTATTTTTTGCTTTGAAAATGATTGAAAATGACTTTAATAATTACACACTACACACTTCTGGATGGTTCATCAATTTCGGGCATGAAATATTCAGAATTCGAAATTATTTTGTCTTTCAACTTTGTAGATCTTTGAGTCTTCTTTAATCTGGAACTTGAATCAGCTCAATCCCATATCTGAGTAAAAAGTTATGCCCAAAATACAACAGATGCACAAAATTGGAATTTCCAAAACTGCACTTCGTTAAAACGCCCTTTCAAGTTTCCAATCTCCAAAATTAAAATATCAAGTCCAATAATTGCCCTTATTTGAAACATATTTCGTCCTAAATAATTTCATTGAGACCCGATATTATTTTATCTGCAAAATAAACTAAAACACATCAAAAAGTTCATCAAACCCGAGAAACTAAATAAAATATTAAGTTAAAGGGGCGGTAAATATTGATATATTTTCCGCTCATCACACCCCCAAACCTAACATTTTGTTAGTCCTCGAGCAAAACAACAAAATAAAAATAAAATTAAACTAAGCCACTTTCGTAGGGATCACGGTTGCATTTAGCATATGCAACAAGCCTTTAACCCCTAGGTGTCCCTAGTGGACGAGTTATAGTCTCGTGAGGGCTTACAGCAACGATACCCACAAACGTTTTACAAAATTAACAAGATAATAAAACTAATGCACACAAAAGTAAAAAGACAAGAGAAAAGAGAATAAATAAGTTAGTGACTAATCAGGTGAAACTTCTACTCCAAGTTACTAGTTGTTTTGTTTCATTCTAAATTACCGAATAAGTAAATTCTCAGATTATTTTTACCATTCTTCATATACATAGCCAACAAAATATTAAACCACTTATTTTTGCCCACAACAGTCATAAGTGCAGTTGATAAGAGAGTAATATTTTTGTCCTAAAGTTTTATCAGAATTCACACCTTTTTGCAGCAATGGAATAATTTTTCTAATTTTTTAGTTTTTTTTCTCTATTTTTTATTTATATACAATATCTTTCATCTATGTAACGAGCTTTGGGCCGGTGGCTCCCAAACCAGTTGGCTTTAGGGCACCATGTGTTAAGACGCCCCTACGGACTTAATTACTCAGACTTCAGATATATATATTTTTGCAGCATCTTTGATCCATGTAGCGAGCTTTGGGCCAGTGACTCCCAAACCAGTTGGTTTTAGGGCACTATGTGTTAAAACACCCTTACAGACTTAATAACTCGGATCTCAGACGTTTTTTTTTTTACTCCATTACTTTTTGAGATGCTTCCTCCAATTAAACTAGAGTACTGAATATTACAAACTTTTCAATTTTCGTTCATGTCCGTATGTTACTATGTATGTTGATAATACCTGCTAACTGAGCATATAAAGATCCATTTTAGTCAGTTTTATGGAGAATTTACAAATTAAATAATTTAAAAGGAAATAAACAAAAATTAACTTGTTTTGAAAATAGGTTTGAGATACGTCTCAGGAGTGGAAATTCCTTACTCAGCTATCTCTTACCAATTTCTCATTTTTAGTCAAAATAAAAACTTAAAAACACAAAATATTTTTGTAATTTTTGAAAAATTTTCAATTTTTTTGTATTTTTCAAAAAAATTTGGACTAAAAATAAAAATAACACACAACTAAAAACAAGGTACTGATCAACTAATTCCCTCCCCCAAACCTAAATGAGACATTGTCTCCAATGTCTTAAACAGTAAAAGGAGAGTTAAGAAGGTCATACCTGGTTAGCTGAAAATCTACAGAAAATTAAAGGTTAAGATCCAGATTAATCCG
This sequence comes from Zanthoxylum bungeanum, assembly GCA_019454045.1. Taxonomy (NCBI): domain Eukaryota; kingdom Viridiplantae; phylum Streptophyta; class Magnoliopsida; order Sapindales; family Rutaceae; genus Zanthoxylum; species Zanthoxylum bungeanum. Next base: position 63,832 of record SKCR01036985.1, on the reverse strand, counting down.
ACGCCTCTTACCACGATCGTCCTCGGACCAATTTATTTTTGAAAGGATAGGGTCAACTTGTGGTTCATAGGCTATGAGTTGGTCTATTAGATCCGAAGCAGTTCTGGCAGTGAAGAGGATTTCTTTCAAAGGTTTTGACACGAACCCATTTCTCCGAGCATCATCAAGAAACACACAAGGAAAATCATAAAATCCATCAACGTTGAGCAGTCCAAGCGGTTTCTGGTGTATGTTCAGGTTCGCCCAAGATATAACTATAAAAATTTCCTCCAATGTACCCAAGCCACCTGACAAAGCGATAAAAGCATCAGCACGGTTAATCATTTCTACCAGTCGTTCAGACATACCTGGCACGATCAGTTCCTCTCCGTTTGATGATCCAATAAGATTTGCCTCTGCCAAGGGTTTTGGGATGATTCCCAAGACATGACTGCCTCCTTCCTGTACAGCCTTTGAAACGATCCCCATATGTCCAAGATTGCCTCCTCCATATATTAAGTGCATATTCCTTGCAGCTAAGACTTGACCCAATTCATGCGCTGCTTCTATGTATTGTGGTTTAGTACCAACAGTACTACCGCAAAACACACAAATGTTTTCAACTCATCTTCTTGAAGTGGCTTCCATTTTTTACTATGGATGTCTTTAAAAGTGCAATGATGAGTTGAATTTATAATACCTGAAAATGGTGAGTAAAAATAGCACAAGTATCTTCCAAAGGACGATTAGTAGCAAAATAGTAAAATAGATCATGATATGGTCAAAAAGGTCTGGATCCTGTCGGAGAAAATAAAAGAAAACAATAAAACAAATCAAAATTATTAGGAAAAGACAAAGAGATATAATATGTACACGAATTTACAGCTTGATTAACGTCTATGCGTCAGGAACAAGTTTCCCATCCAATTTTCTTATAAATTGGCAAACAGGGTCTTTTTGAGTCAGATTCCCAAGACTTAACTATTGTCTCTCTTTTTGAAATTGTGTATGTAATCTGCGAAAGGCTATGTGAACATATCCACTGGGATGCGTCTCAAGAGTCGAAGATATATCATCTAAAGACTCCTTACTCAAGCCATCCCTAATGAATTTAATTTTGTCTTCGCGATTATCAGACACAATTCCTAAATAACGACAACGAGTATTGTAATTCCAACGTGCACATTTGTAACAAACACCCATTTGCTTATCTCTTCGTTTCTTTGCATAGGTGCTTCTTCCAAAACCAGGCAGATGTGAAATAAAAGAGTCTGAAGACTCACCTGCCAATCGGACTCGTGCTTCAATTACCCAACGAATGTCATTGGGAACACCATGGATCGTCAGTAACCTCATCCGTTCCAAGCGAGCTTTGTAAACTTTCATCAGAGATTTTTGAGGGAGAGAAGGAAATTGCTTGTGAAGATTTGCGAGAGCTTCTTCCATATTGAAATGACTTAATCTGCAAAAACTAAACACACAAAATTAAATCACACCAAATCATAATATATACAAAAAATGCATGGGTTGCCTCACTGCGAGCGCTAAGTTTAAAGTCGTCAGCCAGACTTGACTTCTTGAACGTTAAGCTGGATCTGAAAGTGTAACACTTTCTTTTTGTCGCTCAAATGATTCTCCCCAGTAGTGCTTGACACGCTTGTTTTTAATCTTGAAAGTTTTGTTAGCGTCAGGATCATGTATCTCAACGGCTTTATTTGGTAAAACTTTGGTGATCACAAATGGACCTGACCACCGTGATTTTGGCTTCCATGGGAAGAATTTCACCCTTGATTTGTTTAACAGTACCTTCTGCCCTGGTTCCAGTTGTATGCGCACTAACTTCTCATCATGTCTTTTTTTGCCCTTTTCTTTGTACAATTTGGCATCCTCAAAAGGCTGATTGTGAAATTCCTCCAATTCGTTGAGCTGGTGGAACTTTTTCTCTTCCGTTGCTTGTAGAGCAAGAATTGGCTCTTTCAGTGCAAAAGATGCTTTATCTTTAGGCTCCACATGCAATTGACATGTTTTAAGTTTTTCAGTAGAATTTTGCATTGCATTGGAGTTCTGAATGGTACTGTGTATCACATCAAGTTTGAAACATTCATCTTTCTTTTCATCATCTAGGAAATTCATGGCCTTGAAAACATTGAATGTTACTTCTTGGTCCTGTACCCTCATGGTTAATTCTCCTTTTTGTACATCAATAATGGTTCGACCTGTAGCCAAGAATGGTCTCTCGAGGATGATTGGCACGTCTGTGTCTTCCTCCATATCAAGGACAATAAAATCTGCTGGGAAAATGAATTTGTCAACCTTGACCAGCACACCTTCAACTACACCTCTCGAAAATACGAGCGTTCTATCAGCAAGTTGTAGTGAGACTGAAGTTGGCATTGTTTCTCCAATCTGTAATTTCCTGAAAATAGAAAAAGGCATCAAGTTAACACTAGCACCTAAATCACACAAAGCCTTACCGAAGTCATGTTCTCCTATGGTGCAAGGAATAGTGAAACTGCCAGGATCTTTCAACTTTGGGGGAAGTTTCCTTTGAATGATAGCGATGCATTCTTCTGATAATGTTATTGTCTCGTAATCTCCCAATCTCCGCTTTCGTGAAAGAATGTCTTTCATGAATTTGGCATAGCTGGGCATTTGTTCCAACGCTTCTACAAATGGAATGTTGATATGCAGCTTTTTAAAGATCTCCAGGAACGGAGAAAACTGCTTGTCCAATTTGTTCTTCTGAAGACGTTGAGGAAAAGGTGGAGATGGAATGATTTGTCTTTTTCATTTGCTTCTTTTTCCTCCATCTGTTGCTTTGTTTCTTTTGGAACTTACTCAGCAGCTGTTTTGGCTCCAACATCTTTGTTGATTTCAGTACCACTTTTTAACATGATGGCATGACATTGTTCCTTCCCCATGTTTCTTGGATTTGGCTCTGTGTTGCTAGGAAGGGTACCTGGCGGTCTGTAACTCTGAGCATTTGCCAGTTGTCCAATTTGATTCTCCAGTGCTTTAATAGAAGCTGATTGGCTTTGATTGAATGTTGTTTGAGCTTGAAACATAGCATCGTATTTTGCTTCTTGCTTTTTGAACATCTCTGCAAACCATTCTTTCATTTCTGGTTCTTTTTCATGCTCCTGGCCTTTGTTCTTCTGGTGGAATCCAGGTGGTGGATAGTTTTGTTGCTGGAATCCAGGTGGTGGGTTGTTCTTTTGCCCTGAACTGTTGCTCCATGAAAAATTGGGATGATTTCTCCACCCAAGGTTGTAGGTGTTGGAATATGGATTGTTCCCCTGTTTGTTGAAATTATTGACATAGTTCACTGTCTCTTCCTGCTGAACTGGTTCTGGTGCTCCTCTATATGATGAACTTGTGGATCCACCATTAACCTTCATGTTAAGAGTTTCCAGATTTTTGCAAATCATATCCAGCTTGACATTCAGTGCTGTGTTGGCTCCAACTTCATAAATTCCTGCGATTATTTGGATCATGCTCCTTTCTGTTGGCCACAAAGAATTATTGTTGGTCATTTCTTCAATTAAATCCCAAGCCTGATCTTCTCATTTTGCCATTAGTGCTCCTCCAGCAGCAGCATCAATTGTGGTTCTCATTATTCCAGAAAGTCCATTGTAGAATGTTTGGACTTGTAGCCATTTTGCAATTTCATGGTGAGGACATTTCCGAAGCAAATCCTTGAATCTTCCCAAGCTTCGCAGAGGGATTCTGAATCTTGCTGCACGAATGATGTGATGTCATTCCTCAATTTTACAGTTCTGGCCGGTGGAAAGTATTTTGCAATGAATTTGGTGGCTAGAGTGTTCCAAGTTGTGATGAAATCTGCTGGTAGTGAATGTAGCCAAGCTTTAGCTCTGTCCTTCAAGGAGTATGGGAAAACTCACAGTCTCATTGCTTCTTCTGATGCTCTGTTGTAGTTGAAAGTACCACAAACTTCCAGGAAGTTACTGATGTGGGCATTAGGATCTTCAATTGTATTCCCCCCAAACTGAACTGATTGCTGAATCATCTGAATGCAAGTTTTGATGTCACCCGCATTTGTTGGTAAGGGAGGAAGTACAATACAAGAAATGAGGCCATCTACCACTGGAATAGTTCTGTCTCGAATGGGAATTGGTGGTGCAACCTCCAAAGGTTCAGGTTCCATGTTAAAAATTGCTTCTTGGCCTTCTCGCCTTTCCCTTCTCAACTATCGGATGGTTCTTTCAATCTCTGGGTCAAGCGGATGGAGTTCAAAGCTTCTGGTTCGTCTCATGAAGTGTCTGAGAACCTGAAACAAGTGAAAACAACAACAATAAGTGAAAAGAAAAATTAGACACAAGTAATGTATCTAACCCCTAAACTAATATTAAAAGATAATTAAGTCCCCGGCAACGGCGCCAAAAACTTGACCGGTGCTTACACACGCGTATAACGCAAGCGCACGTATCGTTCAAGTAGTATAAAAAGTATCGATCCCACGAGGACTTAATACCTAAGCTATTAATTTTATGAGGTCAAATGATTACTAGTATCTAACAGATTGTTGGATTGATTTGAAATGGTGACGATTCTAAATTTAAAAACAAGTAAATAAAATTGTTCGAAAGTAGGTTTTAAGAAAATTCAATATTAAAAAACTATTTAGGGTTGTGATTTCTTCCAATATCATTTTAAAGATGAAGTGGTTATCTTAAAGTTGGGTAATATATTGATTTATTAACCTGGAACACTAAATTATGTGTAAGCCTCTGTCGATGGTCAGACACAAATACCCAGTTTAACCCAATTGAACCATATGTCTATGTCAACCAAATTATTTGGATTCATTAAGTTTAAGTTCCAATTATGGCTACCCCCGCCCGACATGTATATGTCTATCCTGTAAGGAAATCTATTAAAGGGTTATCTATCCTCAAGGAAGATCGTGGACTATTGAGTCTAAGGTCTTAAACTTAAAATCCCTATGTCTAGTTCATTTTTAAGTTTCCCAGTTCAATTTTATTAATGGCCAGTTAATGAAAAAGCATTAAGATTAAGACTCAATAAATAAATCTTTATATTACCCAAGCTATAATATAACCCCTTATAAACCGGTGATATTGGATTTCATCACAACCCCAGATAATTGGCTTAGTTACGACACATATTTACAGATAGTAAAAATTTAAATAAAATAAAAGACAAAAAGTAAAATACTGAAAATTAAATTGTTGAAAAGTAAATGACGGAAAGTAAATGCTGAAAGTAAATTGCTGAAAAGTAAATTGCTGAAAAGTAAATGCTGAAAGTAAATTGCTGAAAAGTAAATGCTGAAAGTAAATTGCTGAAAAGTAAATGCTGGAAGTAAATTGCTGAAAAGTAAATTGCTGAAAAGTAAATTGCTGAAAAGTAAATGCTGAAAGTAAATTACTGAAAAGTAAATAAAGTAAAAGTACAATAAAAGAAAATGCTGAGGTAAAAAGATCCACTTTTATTACTTCTATTTTAAATATCTCCCTTAATATAATATATTAACTTTGCATGATAATTACCAACCAGCCATATATGCGGTATCCAGATTAAGTCAAATTAATAATTAATTACCAACTGACCAATCAGGCGGTATCCAGTTTATCCGGAGGACCATCCATGGACAGCCTGCAAGCTGTCTTTTTCATGTCACAATAAACAGTGGATACCAAATAAGAAATCACAAGAGATTACCCGGTCCATTACATTGAAGCCACCATGATCATTTAGGTGGATCCACTTCATGCAAGGTAGTGTTGTTCCTCACTCTTGTTTCTTTATGTTTATCTTACATTAAGGACAATGCAAGTTTTAAGTTTAGGGGTGTGTGCATGTAGTGATGTGCATGTAGTGATAGTTCCTGCTATTTAAAAAATAATAATAATAAATTATTTTTTGTTTTAAGTCATACATAGTAAAGCATAAGTCTAATGATGAATTTTGTTTGCTTTAGATGAAATCATAGAAATGATAAGTTCCCAATTGATTTTTATCTGATGCCTTGAATAGGTGACCTAGGTTAGACTCGCAAGAACTTAACAAACCTAAGTAATTGACAAAGTGACTAGTCGAAGAAATTGTTTGCTGATGAATGGTCGTTTGCTTATATGTCTATCTCGAACTTGCTAGTGTTATGATGTATGATATGGTTAAAAATAAAAGAAAAAATTGATTGAAAAAGAATGAATACAAGAGAAAAGAAAGAAAGAAAAAGTTAAACCACCTATAACCGATAAGCGTGAAGCTACCCACGGGCAAGTGTTAGGACCACCATGAGGAGAAATTAGACCCGGCCACGGTTCCGGTTCGAAACCGGAACCGAACCGGTTGGAACCGGAAGGTTCCGATTCCAACCGGTTCCGGTTCCGGTTCCGGTTCCGGAACCGAACCGGAATGGGACCGGTTCGGTTGGGGTTCACCCCAACTCGAACCGGTCCGAACCGGTGGAACCGTACGGTTCCACCGGTTCGTACGGTTCCAACCGGAACCGAACGGTTCCGGTTGGAACCGTCGGGTTCCTGTTGGAACCGTAGGGTTCCAACAGGAACCCTAAGGCCCCCAACGGCTAGTAGCCGTTGGGGGCTTATTCCCCCAACGGCTACTGCCGTTGGGGGATGCAGGGAGCCGTTTGGCTCCCTGCCAAACGCTCCCTGCCAAAAAAAAATATAAATAAAATTATAAATTTTTTTTTATTATATAAATAAAAATTACTAATGTACCCCTAATAACGGTAATAAAACGGTTATATTAGGGCATTTTTGGTATCAAAAAAATTCTAAAATTCTATAAATAGGATTCATTTTTCATAATTTCATCACACCAATTTCTCAACTCTCTCATTTTCTATAAATCTCTTATTCTCAATCTTACTTCAATACAATTCTCTTATTTTAGTTGTTAATTAATTTGTTATCATTCGGCATTCGCATCGCAATTATTCAAATGGCAAGCTCATCCGAGAACATAATGTCAAATATGCCGACCCAAGAGAGCGGCCCCAGTGTCAGTGCACAATCACGGAGAAGAGAGTAGTAAGGCTCGGTCCTCCGATATTTTCAAAATTCATTTTAATTTGGAACGCCTAGACGATGGTTCACAACGAGCAATTTGCAACTATTGTGGGGGTATCTATAAATTTTCTGGTGGATACGGAAATATGATCAAGCACAGGAGAAACATCATCCGGTTGAATTGGCATTGATACGACGCAGACTCAAATGGCCAGGTACGCATCATCTAGTAGAGGTACGAGTAGTGTAGATTTATTTAAATATTCTGATGCAAAAAATAGAGAAGAATTTGCGAAATTACACATGTATGGCACATCTTTCTTTAAGCTTTTGTGAAAAACTTCATTTTACTAATTACGTGCATAATGCTTTAAACCCTGCTGCATGTAGAATGACTCGAAACACAACAAAACGTCATATTTTCAAATTATATAAAGATGGTAAAATTATTTTAAATGAAATATTTAAAGAGATGAAAGGTCGTATTTCTATATGTTTTGATAATTGGAGTGACCATTGGCAAACACACTCATACATGGGTGTGACTTGTCATTGGATTGATGCATCATTTACCATGCAAAAACGACTCATTGCATTTAGAGTTTTTGATGACCAACATACTGCACATAATATTTATAGAATGATGAAGGTAATTTTTGATGAATATGTTTAGGAGAAAAAATTTTAACAATGGATTTGATAATGCATCTGCAAATACTGCATCCATCAATGATTTAAAAGAAATATGTCAACCAAATTTAGGGGGTCGATTTTTTCATATTCGTTGTACATGTCATGTCCTAAACTTATGTGTACAAGACGGTCTAAAATTATTATCTCCTTTCCTTGATCCTATAAAACAGCACTTAACTGTATTTGGTCATATTCTCAAGTTAGGAGGGAATGGACCAAGTTTTGTAAAATAAATGGTATTAAACCGATTAAATTTTCTAGAGATGTTCCAACACGTTGGAATTCTACTTATTTTCTTTTATGTCAAGCACTTCAATACAAAGATGCATTATGTAGTTTTTTTTCTCAACATGTTCAAAATATCACACTTTATCCTAGTCAATGGGATATTTGTGAAAGAATTTTAGATATTTTAAGAGTTTTTAATGATGCTACTTTAGTTTTTAGCGGTGTTTATTATCCCACTGCACATTTATTTCTTCTTGAGAGTTTGAATATTGTTGGCACTCTCGATGAACATGTTGACAGTGACAACCCTAATGATATTGTTTTGCTCGAAGCCATTACTGTTATGAAGGTAAAATGGTTGAATTATTTTAGAGAAATTCATTTACTTTATCTTATTGCTGCTGTTTTTGATCCTAGATTTAAATTAGAAGGTTTGAATGGTGGTTTACAAGCTTACTATGGTTATTTAGGAATATTAGATGACATTGATATTACGAGCATAATGACGAATTTAAAAAGTGATTTAATTATTTTATTTAATGATTATATTGTAAGATATAACTTAGGAACAATAGGTTAGTCTAGTAGTAGCGAACCGGTAATTCAACCAAGACTTAGCGCAGGGGATCGTTGGTTATTACACGAAATAAAAAATCTAGGGATACGACATCAACTAATAACCCTGAATTAGATAATTATTTATCTACAAATTTTGAGTTTTCTAATGAAAGTTTATGCAGTAAAAATTTTAAAATCCTTGAATGGTGGAACCGGCATCAAAATATATATCATGTTTTATCTATTATTGCTAAAGAGATATTGGCAGCACCTATTTCCACCGTTGCGGTTGAGCAAGCCTTCAGCTTGGGAGGTAATATATTGGAAGCTAGGCGATCTTCATTACATCCAAGCACTCTAGAAGCAACAGCTTGTGTGGATGATTGGACTCGAGCTGATCTGAGATAACAAGAAGATGCCCCCGATGATTTTGAAGATTTGTTCGATAATGCTTCTGCAACAAGTGCAAGCGGAAGCTGCGGACCCGGAGCCGAAGGATCAACTGATAATGATGATTGATAAATGTAAAATTATAATTTACAAAGGGGATATGTCTTAAACTTGTAATGGAACTACGTGAGCTTTGATTCCTCTCACCCTTGGAGGATACGTAGGCAACTTAAATTTTAAAAAATTTAAGCTCAAGCTTCAATGTAATAATTTTTTTTTTATTTATAAATTTAATCTCATTTTTTTTAATTAATAATTTTTTTTTTTTATTTAATGATTTGACTCCTCTCATTTTTTTATTTTAATTAATTAAAAAAAAATGAACCGAACCGAACCGGAACCGAACCGTTCGGTTCCGGTTCGGTTCGACTTTCCGGTTCCACTTAAGTGTGGAACCGGAACCGAACCGGATTTAACCGATTCGGTTCCGGTTCCACACTTGTGGAACCGGAAACCGGCCGGTTCGGTTCGGTTCCGAACCGGAACCGAACCGCCGGCCGGGGTCTAGGAGAAATGCTACCTTAAAGGGTAGTGTGTTGAAAAAAATGAAAAAAGAAAAAGAAAAATGAAGGAAAAAAATCGTAATATACTGAGCACAAAATAGGCAAATATAGAGTACTTTGAGACATTTAGGTTGGTTTGACCCATTGGATCCCAATTTTCGAGACGAAATCATTGAGTTGGCTTACTTATGAGTCGAGCTGTGAACAAACCTTTACACACACACACTTTGAGTCTCGCTTAGATGATTTATTCAAGAACTTGGATTTTAGTTGCATTGAGTACTTTGAAGGTTCTCTAATTTCATTGATAAGAATTCTTTGAGGACAATATTATGTGTAACTATCGGGACTATTTTATTAACTTTTATTATTTTTTTATTTTTGTATGTGTGTGAATAACGTTTGTGGGTGTCGTCGCTGTAAGCCCTCACGAGACTATATATCGTCTACTAGGACCGCCTAGAGGTGTAAAGGCTTGTTGCATACACTAAATGCAATCGTGATCCCTACGAACGTGACCATTTTTATTTATTTTTTATATAGTCTTTTACTTGGGACTAGCAAAATCTTAAGATTGGGGGTGCTTGATACGTACAGTTTATTTTGTAGTTTATTTTATATTTTATTAATAGGAAGCATTGAAACATGGGTCTTTGGGGTGAATGAACTTGTTTTGGATCTTATGGACGCATCGGAAGCACGCGGGAAAGCAGAATAAGCGAAAAATCACATCCTGAAAATTTGGCCTGGCGTCGCGACTCCTATCATAGCGTCGTGAAGCCCAGACAGACTCAATAAATTATTCCCAAGGATTTGGCATCGCAACGCCACTTCCGACGTCGCGACGCTGTGACAGATGTCCAGAATCTTCAGTTTTCAGTATTCTACACGCATAAGGACTCCAGGACTTCCCTATAAATACATTAGCTCGTCCACAACCCTAAAGGGGAGGCTAATACATAACTCAAGACTCAAAACACATATTTTTATAGAGATCATAAGAGAAGTATTTAAGAGCGATAATAGGAGATGAAGGCGGTGACGTCCGAAGACGAAGAGATTCGATTCGGGATTAATCTTCTAGTTTCTTCCTTTAACTCTAATGATTTCTATTAGATTCATTAATGACCATGCTTTCATTGTTTTATTAATTGGTCATGAACTAACTCTATTATTCTAGAGAATGATGTAGCCAATGCTTGAACCTATGTATTGATTACCAATTTTTATTTTTATGAAGTTTTAATTCAGTTTATTTATATTCTCTTGTGTTAAATGCTTCTTGTTTGTTGGCCACAAATTGAGATGATGAATATTTAGAATTTATCGCTCGAGAGAGAGAGATTTTGAATAGGATCTAGAGAATATAACTTAGGAGTTTTATAAAGTTCAGGAGAATATAATTCCTTTAAAATCGTTAACAAATAATCACAAAGCATAATGAGTTATTAATTATTAGATTCTTATAGGGATATCGAAATATGTAATTAATAATCTTTTCACTATTGCTTGGGAGAGGGAGTTGAATACTTTAGGATTCTTGACTTATAAACAATGGAACTGAATAGGGATTTAATGGCATGACAAATACGTATGAGATAACTAGATGAAATCAGACTCTAGAATCTTTCTCTTCTTGGATTATCTTTATCAAACGTTTTACTATCTCATTCATTTAGTTTTTAATCTAAATTTAGTTGTTTTCTGAATAAACTTAGGTTTACTAATTATAGTACTCAGTGTGAGTTGAATACAATCCATGTGGGTTCGACACTCTTTCACTTATCTTTACTAAAACTTGACATTGTACACTTGCGGTACGATATAAAATATCACAACAATATGGATAGAAATTATAAAAAGATATTTATATTTTATTGAGCTTAATGAGTCATAATAGAATACAATAACATTATATGATGCATATAACTGACTCTACCTAAAATAAAAAATTATTATTTGGTTTAGTTTGTGTTGTTTTATGGAAATCGGTCTATGACCGTTGCATCTTGTGATATAAATAATGTATGTGACAAAAAAACAATGGGAAAGTTGATGATGTATGATTAGAGATGGAAATTTGAACAAATATTTTGGATCTCACTAATATCAGTCCAAAATATATATGTTATTCTTAGTTTAATGAATGGTGAATAAGTTACAGATATAAAATTAGGTATTTGTAATGAATATTGGATATTTGTCATATCAGCATAAGGTATTCATTATTCGTCCAATAATTAAAGAAGATGTGTATAATTTGTTTAAATTGAAATTGATCTTCAAAATATATTCAATTGCTGGTTTTGTGTTAATTGTAACCTTATATGTGATAATTGTATTGAAATTGATATTCAAAACTGTATTGAACAATTTTTTTTTATTGAATTATTATATTCATATTAAATTAATTACTTGTATCGGGTATCTAATATCAAATATCGAAGATCATATATTCGTTAGTAGATTTTTAATTTTTCTGATTTTGTTGATATTTCAAAGACGGATATGGATACCTATATTGATCGAAGGATGCAAATATCAACCATGATAATTTTATTAAATATATATAAATTATATATATGGAATTTCGATTGGGGATACATATATCCCAAAAATTACTGATATCATTATCATATTTGTTACTATCCATATAAATGATAGTAAAATAATGATGAACAAAAAAGTAACAAAAGTAGTACATTTAATGTGTATGCTTCAATTTGAATAAATTGTTTAATAAAAAAAAAATGGTCCCATAGTTATTAATAAATTATGATAATACTTTTTCAAGCATATACTAATAAAGCAGCTGACCTAACACAACCACATTAATGGATCACACAATACCAATGTGCCCCAATCCCATCATTAACTTTCAAATCTTCATAATTTCAAAATGTAATTTTTGTCAACAAATTGATCATTGTTAAATCATAACATCTTGTTTTCATCTTTTACCAAGTTTATAACAAAGGCTAAAAAAATGTTTCCTTTTTGAAAGTGAATAAATTGCTTACATTTTTGCATCCATATTTTTTCATTCAATGTTTATATTTTCTTTTTTAACATTTAAATTCTTAGGGAAATAACCAGAGTGTTTTTATTTAATTTTTTAAAAGAGCTAATATCAATGATTTTAGATTTTGAGATTTGTTACTTTTAGCTATTTATTTTAGTCAGGAAGGAGTCTTTTCTTTATTTAGTTATTATTTAATTAACATATATTTAAAAGTCTTTAATCAATAAAATAAATTTTAAAGAACTATAAATATTAATTTAAAAAGGATCAGGATCAAGGTTCAGGGATGGAGTCGGGGAGCTTCGTATATATATAAAACAGGGTTCGGGCGGTACTCAGGATTTTTTACCTAAGCCTGATTTGGGCTCGGAAATTAAAATTTTACACTCGGGTCAGACTAAAGCCTGATGGACTGGATCGGGCTCCTGCGAGCCTCATGTTTTTCTGCCACTCCTATCCGTATCCATCGTGGTAGAGTCCCACCTCATAAAAGTTACATTTTGGCTCCTTCAAATTTACAGTATTTGTATTTTATCTTTCATAAATCTGTAATTTATTCATTTTGATCCCTTCGTTGTAGGATCGATAGAAAATCCTGAATCCTGACTCCCGATCAAGATCTCGTCCCGTTTGGTCCGGGATTCAAGATGAATTTTGTCAGGAATGAAATATCGTCTCGAATCCGAAATTTTAACCTAAAAATTCATAAATCTCGATCAGAATTCGGGATCCCACACCATTCGGTTCGAGATTCAGATAATTGTTCGTCCCAATTCAATATACTGATTTGAGATACAGGATAATTTTTTTTATCCAAAATAATAATCAGGATGAGACTCAATCAGAACGAGATGTCCCGACTAACATCCCTAATCCATCAAATAAACATTTGATTTCGACCCCTTCCTCATACCATATTTTGCCCTACAACGAGGGGCACCCGTTACCATTCTCATATGAGGGCAATAATATTGTTTCACTGATAGGGTTTTTATAAAATAGGATTTAGGATCTCATATCAAATAATAAAAATTTCAAAAATTATTCAGAATAAAAAATTTAGTACAAGGTCAGTTCGAATAAATCATCTCAAATCTCAAAATTTATTATAAAAAATCTCAAATTCTGATTCAAAAAGTTAGTTGATAAAAAATCTATATTAAGCTTTATTTTTTTCCTCTGCTCAAATTCAAAGACAATGATTCGAGACGATTTTTTTTTATTTTAAATCATAATCAAAATAAGATGTTCCGATTACCATCCCATTTACGGACACTAATGATGAATTTGGCAACAATATGGATTGAGAAAATTTGATTTCTTTAGGATGTAAAATTTTATTTTTTGAAATCCTTATTTGTAATATTTCATTATTATTTTTTCTCAATCAATTATCACTAACATGATTGGCACAACTTCATTATTAAGATGTTTGTTCTTGTTTTGAGAAAATTATACCACTAAATCTTTACTCATTCATACAAGTGTCAAATTTACTCCATGCTTTTACCAAATCAACATCTCAAAGCATTTAAAAATGAAGAAAAATTTAGTGGAATACAAAACAATGTCATCTTTTTTATTTGAATGAGTACCAAAATGTTGGGAAAACATATTTTGTTAATTGAAAAATACAATAACAAAACAACCAAAACTAGTTTATTGCATTTGTACTAAAACCATTTTCGTACACCAACTTACATTAAAATAGATATGGAAACTAAACAATTCATAAGATAAGCTATTTCTTAAAAAAAAAAAAAAAAAAAAATAGAAGGCTATTAAGTGTAATAATATTTTATATTTTGTGATCTTTCCTAATTTAAAACATTTTTACATATAAGATAAATTTAGTGCCACGAAATTGAAAACTAAATACACTAATAAAATATTATCACGAATAATTTAAATAATAAATATATGTGGAATTATTTTAGTATGTTAAATCTTTTAAATTTAAAAATATATTATTTTTCTAAAATATTTATTATATTGTAGTACATACTATTTTTTAAAGTAGTCATCTCTCAATTAAGATCCAGGTTTCACCCCTCTTCGGACTAGAGGGGGCTATAACCCTTTTTTTTTTTTTTTTGGAAACGTTGGAAATCCCGCCACCAAACCACCCATTATGGGCCGCAGCGCCGGTAAAACCATCGGCTGTCTCAGACTCTTACAAGAAGTGCACCTCTGGATTCGAACCCAGAACCTCAATGTGAGATTCTGGACCTTACACCACCAAGTCACACTCCTTGGGAACAGGGGCTATAACCCTCACTGAAATTTTTAAAAAATGGATTTGGAGTCCGTAATTCCTTAAATATTTATGTAACTATTTTTACATAAGGTATATCCATTCATTATTAGAGTGGATAGATATTTTCAGTTGTAAATATTTAAAAAAATCAGTTATAAAACTGAATGGGAGAACAATTGATAAATGATAATTTGATTATATATATATAGCAAAAAAAACTAATTTAATAGTGTTGAAAATAAAATTATCAATGTATCAACATATGGAAACCCGTAAAAAAAATTGTAAATACTAAATATATGTTGAATGTTAACTCTTTTACAGTTTAAAAATATATTATTTTTCAAAAATATTTATTATATTTTAATATAAATATATTTTAAAGTAACCCCTCTCAGTTAAGGTTGAATTATATACAACCAGCTAATAAAAACCATGACAAGTGCATCTTTTATAGGATGGGTACAGAAACCGAACTGTGAAAACTCTCTTCTAATTTAAGTATTGTTTATTAATATTATCAAAATTTCAGAAAAATTCAATTTCTTGAACTTTGAATTGATATCATTATTATGTTTTAGTAAGTCCGAACTTAAATTAATAAATTTAAAATCATGAAACGCTTTTCAAAACCTGATCCATTTGTACACCCTAATCATTTATACATATTACGATTTTATTAGATTTGTAAAACCTCTATTTATACTCGTTCGAATATTCAACATCAGAGCCCATTATATTATACCTTACGGCCCAATGGACAATTTAGCTTGATTTGAGTCAAAACTCTATTTTATTTGTTGCTAAATTAAAAACATTCTTTTAGAAAAAAAAATGAAAAACATAATTTGTTCTTAAATTTCTATTTTTTTAAGTAGGATGTAATAAATAAAATTCCAATTAGAGCATTATAAAGGCAACAATAATATGAAAATTTAGGGATTGTTTATTAAACAACTGAAGTTTGAAATTTTTATAGTTTCAGATTATTATTTTTTTAATTTTGCTTGTTTGTTTTCTCAATTTATGTATGATTATAACACATCCTATTCTATAAAACCTAATTGTTTTTCTTATAATTGTTGTTTTCATTATTCTCTACTTACTATTTAATTTTTCTTTCTCATTACATTATAACTCTATTTTCTTCAAGTATTCTAATAGTCAAATCTCCATTGTTAAGGTATGTTATACAATTTTTACAAACATTCGTAATATATATATATATATATATATCCCAAGATGTAGCATATAAATATTTATGCTTCATACTTAAAAATTTATTTAGATATTGAATAAATAGATTGATTTTTTATAAATTACATATATTACATTCCAGTTTCGCAGGACGTGATCGGTGGGAGACGGTGTTGCCATCTCCCTGATCCTCATGACTTGTGCATGTGTGACATGTAATAAATCATAATCGAGCTGTATATTCTTGAATACATATAAGATTGGGTTATACAATGCTTATGAAATACTTGAAACATACTTGACATAACATGATTTTTATATATAAATATTTGGCAATATGGCCTAACATGGTAAATGTATATACATGTGGACCTTTGAAATCGTGTTCCTAATGATTACAGTTGGTGTCCATCTTCTCCAAAATTTGTTCTCTGCATGCATGAAATAATATTCTTAAAAATAGTTTTAATTATTCTATATTTATTATGAACCGTGTGTCTTTCATTAAAAACTTTAAATGTAATAATTCTTTTTTTGTAAATTCCATTCATCATCAATCCAACGACATGTAATGGCTATGTATGAGTGCACTAACCAATGATCACTCCAAATATCACTACATATAGCAATGCACCCATTAAAATTAGCAAAATATATTTTTAATTTTTTTTTTCTCATTTTTTATAAAGTTTGTGAACTGTTTGTGTTAAAATAGTTCTTAAACACGTTTTGCAGCAGGATTTAAAGCATTTTGACAATAATCAACAAAGTTTACTTTTTCACCAAAGCTAAATGACAGATGTTCAACAAAAATAAAATTTACTAATTATTCTCTATTATTTGTGTTAGAATAATGAAATAGAAGAAGCGACCTAGCGTACCCGATTATTTGGGATTATGTCCGATCAATACTTACTTGAGATGCTTGCTTATTTGTAATATGCTCGTTAAATGAATATTGTTTATTGCAATTGTTGCATACAACGAGTATCTTACATACAGTGGCGTATCCATAAATTTCAATCAGTGGGAGCTAAATTTTTTCCTTACCAAAATAATATATAATGAATTTATACATATTTTTTGAAATTATAAGATGATCCATGTATTTTTGAAAATTATGAAATAGCCCCTAGTTTTTTAACTTATAAATTAACCCAAAATTTTTAGAATGATATTTTTATCCATAATTTTTAAAAATACCAATTTACCCTAAAAATTTATTTTTAAAATTATGTATTTTAAGTTTACGTAGTATATTATATACTAAATTTCCGCTAATTTATTGTAGATTTAATAACTTTTTTAATTAAATTATTAAAAGCCTAGTGCTAAAACGCAATATTTGTGCTTTGAACAACTATAAATAAAAAATAATTATATACAAAATAATTATATTTTTATTAATATGTGAATATTTTACACATAACAATTATACACGATGTTTTTTAGTAAAAGAATCACTACAAATATATCAATAAATTAGAATATCAATGACCAAACATAAATATAAATATAGTTATTTTTATTTTTATTTAAATGTAATGGAATCATTATTCTTTTGCAAATGGAAAAACACATAAATGAATGGATTTAAAATGAAAAATAGTCAATTATCTATACACATACAAATTAAATATAATTATTTTAGATATGTTTAAGAAATAAGATTGATGCAAAAATGTGTTGGGATTTTTTTAACTAATTTGGGTTTGAGCCTACATATTATATTAAAAAAATACAACTTAAAAAATTAATAAATAATGAATTTATGAGTATTGTTTAATTATTTAGATTTTTTATATATATGTATATATATTATATATATATATATATATATACATATATATAATTTTAAAAAAAATAAATGAGTGGTGCTCAGTGGGGGCAACTGCCCCCACTGGACACCAAGTGGCTCCGCCACTGCTTACATATGTTATTATGATCATTTATCTTCTTATATTATTTCTTAAAGATATCAGTTTGTTTTAATCCATCGGTATCTTCTGGCACACTTTGATATTGATTTTTTTGGGTTGGCACAAAATTGGGGGGCGGTGGTGATATGACAAAATCATTTGGATCTTCAAAATCTTGCTGTGTTGGTAAGATATGGCTCTTACTATTTTCAGTAGTATTTCTCCTTGGTCTTAAAGATCTTCCACCTGATTTTTTTTATAACAAAGAAATTTATAGAGGAATATGAAAAGATGAAATTGAATAAATTTTTGGAAACTTGAAATGTGAAAAAAAAATTTCGATAGGAAGTATTTATAAAATAATTGAAGGAAAAAATTAATTTTAAAAAATAAAAATAAATCTGCAACGGTCAAAATTGCATTTGCAATTTTGTCTTTTACAATTGCAACGGTTCCGCGGTTCAGTTCAAACCTAGGTTCTAGTTCGGTTATTAAATTTTGAAGAACCATAACCAAATTGATCATTTTGTGATTCTGATTCGATTCGGAACCACCGAACTATTGACTGATTCGGTTACAATTTTGACCTGATTCGGTTCCAGTTCGATTCCGATCCGGTTAGTGGTTCAAAATCGAACTGCAACCAGGCCTAACTAATAAATGATAACTAATGGAAGTGAAGGAGTTCATGTGTTTAGATAAACATCCTTAAATGTAAGGGAAATTATAGGAATAACTTAAAATGAAAGAGGATTTTTCAACTTTTATATATTAATATAGATTCTTTATTTTACATTTACCTATCAAGTGTTGGTTTTCAGAGTTCATGCGCAGCGGAAATCGTGTTTTGGTAACAGGAAAAAAATTTATTTTTTCATATATGAACAATCAAAACCGGATCCGTATTTTCTAGTATATTAATAATAAAATTTATTTAGAACTCAGGTTAGAAATATACCTGTAGATCTGGATCTCTTTGTCAATCGATTCCTTGAACCACGATCTCCTCGTCTTATCTCCTCACCTCAAACGACACGTGTGGGCGTGAAAAAAATGCGAAGAACACTCTAATTTTAGTGAAGGATTCGTGTACTCAACACATGAGACAAATCCTGTAGGGTATATTACTTTTGATTTTCTCAAAATCAAATTTTAAAAAAAATAAAAGAAAAGAAAACTTTTTCCTTTTTTTTTTATTATTTTTCCAACACCTACGTTTTGCAATTTGTGTTGCTATTCTCCTTTTGATTTTTCATCAAAAAGGAATTCTTAATTGTTACCCCTTTCTCAAGCTCATGTCAGTGTCCTTTATATGTTTGGATGAATTTTGATCAAATCAAAATTCTAAGAATTGCCTACGTTTTTTATTTTTATTTTTATTTTTATTTTTATTTTTATTTTTTTTTTTTTTTTATCAAAACAATCACACGCAAATCTATTTAAGGATATTATTAATTTTGATTTTCAAAAAATCAAAATAAAATCCTTTAATATTTATCCTATAAATTATCAAAGATAATTCATTTAAAACAATTTCAAAATTTCAACTTTTGAAAATATTATCTCATTAAATTAAAATTTAATAATCAAATAATTAAATATTAATTTTCATAAATTAATAAATAGATACATTATCTATTAATAAATGTATTAGGGCAACATTTGTCATAATTTCCAAACAAGAGCTTTATGGAATAATTAGAGTGTAAAATAATTCATAATTTTTAATAATTCTCAACTATTTTTCTTCGCAATTATAATCGTTCGAACAGTGATAGAAGACGACGAGGGGACCGATGGACCTATAATTCTAAGCTCCAATAATTCCGTCGATTAATTATAAACTCTTTTATTAATCAAACGAAAATTATTAATTCTGGAGTAACTCCACTAAATACCCAGAATTGCACTCTCAGAATTATAGAATTAATTACTCAAAGTATTCGTCCATTGATATAGTCATTACCTATGTAGTGATCCTCCATAACAGATTCGTAAAGGAGTTAGGTATAAAAAATCCGTTAACCTCTCCAATTATATCTTTATCCTTGACTTCCATTAGTTCTCAAGTGAACAATTAATTCATAACTTTTATGAATTTGCGCGCTAATCGTTCAAGTCCTGAACTAACAAACAAGGGAATCTTATGAACGGATTTCATTATATCAGATTAGCATTCCCAGCTATTCATTTAACTCATTCCCAAAATACAAGATTTACGAAATGTAATAAATACAAAACCATACCGAGTAAATTAAAGAATAAATTAATATGATATAGGAGTCTGCTAAATACTATGAATTAAGATCATCACATATATGACCATCATTATGATAAAATTGATGTTCTTTATTTAACGGAAAATATTAGAACTTTTCAATGTTATCTGGTCATGTCCAATATAATCTTATTATATAAAACACATTCATTTCTATGTCTCTACATAAGATAGTCTGGATAGAACTATACCATTCATAAATGGAATGAACTGTATTTATGACTTTGGATTTGAAGATTCACAACTTCAAATCATAGTCATGGACAAATTTTGATTATTACTCTTTAAATTTTATCCATGCATATATGCATGTAACATTTTACATACACAATATGTTTAATTTAAAGCTACATAAATAATCACGGAATTTTCATGAATTTTATAAAGCAAATCAAAATGCATACATGGAATAAAATAGAATCACAAATTTATTAATCAATCATGTTTTGAACATATTTGCTTGTCGGGCATACAAATCCCAACAAACTCCCACTTGCCCTAAAGCAAATGAGCATGTCTCTAATCCCCAATCCTTCTAGATGCCCCTCAAAACTCTTTGCAGGCAGCGTCTTGGTAAAAGGATCGGCTACCCAATGATCTAATCCTGGATTTGACTGAAAACGACTAACTATTCCTACTGCATAGCATATATCAGGTCTTATGCATAACATAACATACATCAAGCTCCCTACTCTGCCGACGCATATGGAATCCGTCTCATATCTTCTTCCTTTTGGGTGTCGAAGGACACTGCCTTTTAGAAAGAACAACTCCATGACGGGAAGGTAAGTTACCTTTCTTGGAGTTTTGCATTGAATATCTAACAAGCATCTTGTCAATATACAATGCCTGAGACAGAGCTAGCATCTTTTTCTTGCGATCTCTTATAAGACGGATCCCAAGAATGTAACTTGCTTCTCCCAAATCTTTCATTTGGAATTGTTTAGCCAGCCAAGCCTTTACGTCTGATAATAGTTCTACATTATTCCCAATAAGTAGAATATCATAAAGTATTAGAAAAACCACTCGCTTGTCCTTGATGAATTTATAAACACAAGATTCATCAGGATTTTGGATACAGCCATAAGATTTGATCGCCTCATCAAATCTCATGTTCCAAGATCTGGACGCTTGCTTAAGTCCATAGATAAAACCTTCTGGTTGCTCCATATAGATGGTCTCTTCAAGATAGCCATTCAAAAAGGCTGTCTTGACATCCATCTGCCAAATTTCATAATCATAATGAGCAGCAATGGAAAACAAGATTCGAATGGACTTCAGCATGGCTACTGGTGAAAAAGTTCCTTATAGTCAACTCCTTCTTTTTGGGTATAACCCTTTGCCACTAGCCTTGCTTTAAATGTCTCTACATTACCGTCCACTCCCCTCTTTCTTTTGTAGATCCATTTGCACCCTATAGGATTTACTCCTTCAGGTAGATCTACAAGCTCCCAGACTGAGTTGGAATACATGGATTCCATCTCAAGTTTCATAGCCTCAAGCCATTTCTCTTTGTCATGATCTTCCATTGCACATCTATATGTTAATGGGTCATCTTTTCCATCATCAGTGATAGCAACTTGTGCTTCACCATCTTGTCTATATCGAGAATGTAGTCGTACTATCCTCCCACGACGATGAGGTGGTAAGATGTTCTGACTTGAAGATGTGGTCTCCTTACTTTGTGGAACAACAATCCTAGCAGGCTGTTGACTGATCTCATCAGATTTTAATTCCTCCAAAACTATCTTGCTTTGAGGTTTGAAGTCTGTCATATAATTATTCTCAAGAAACGTGGCATTTGTCGACACAAACACCTTATTATCTCGAGGATTATAAAACACACCTCCCCTTGTGCCTTTTGCATATCCTACAAAGAAACAAACTTCAAAACGCATTTCCAACTTTGTTGTCTTACCCATTAGCACGTATGTCGGGCACCCCCATATACGAAAATGACTCAAACTGGGTTTGTGGCCACTCCATACTCTAAAGGTGTTATAGGTACTGACTTAGATGGAACCACATTCAAAATGTAGGTTACTGTTTGTATAGCATACCCCCAAAACATTTTTGGAAGTTGAGAATAACTCAACATGGAACGAATCATGTCGAGTAAAGTTCGATTCCTCCTCTCAGCTACTCCATTTTGCTGAGGTGTACCAGGTGCAGTTAGTTGGGACAAAATCACATACTCTAATAGGTGATCTTTGAATTCATTATCAAGGTATTCACCTCCTCGATCTGATCGAAGGCACTTGATTGATTTACCTAATTGTTTTTCTATTTCGATTTGGAATTCTTTAAGCTTTCCAAAAGTTTCAGACTTATGTCTCATTAGGTAAACATAATCATATCTTGAGTAATCATCAACAAAAGTAACGAAGTACTCATAGCCACCTCTTGCTTGTGTAGACATGGGTCCACAAACATCTGAATGTATAAGCTTCAGTGGTTCTTGGGCCCTATTTCCTTTTGCAGAGAAAGACCTCTTTGTCATCTTACCTTCAAGACATGATTCACAGACTGGTAGAGTACCAACATTTAGTTCTCTTAAAGGATCATCCTTTACAAGCCTATTTATCCTGTCAAGATTTATATGACTAAGTCTTAGGTGCCATAGATATGTGTTATCAGTGTGAGAAATCTTTTGTTTCTTTATTTTTGGCAATGCAACTTTGAACACTTCAGCATTCAATAATGAATTAAAATTGGGTCTTATTAAATAGAGCCCATTTTCAATAAAACCAGAACAAATATTCAAACTATTTCTTGAAATAACAACTAATTTATTATCAAAAGAAACTGAATAACATTGTTCATAAAGTCGAGAAACCGAAATGAGGTTTCTAGTAAACCCTGGTACGAAATAAATATTATTCAAAAATAAAAATTTATTGTTCTCAACATAAAGTTTTATTTGTCCAACTGCTGATGCTGAAACTAAAGCGCCATTCCCAACTCTCAAAGTAAAGTCTCCATCAGCAAGTCTTGTGTAAGAATCAAGCTTCTGTAAGAAACAACAAATATGATTAGTCGCTCCTGAATCAATTATCCAGGGTGATAAATCATTTTCAACTAAACAAGATTCAGTAACAAGTAAATCTGATTTACCTTGATTATTGTTTGGCTTGTTTCTTTTGCTGCTGCTACCTGCTGTTTTCTCAGTTTCTGAACTCTTACTTTTATTCTTATTTTTCTTTCTCTTCTTTAAAGAAGAGTTAGAGGTAGAAGGTTCAGCAACATTTGCTTTTACCTTGCTCTCCACAGAAAAAGACTCAAAAGTTGTGAGTTCGATAAGTAATTGAGTCAAATTATAACTCAATTTACTCATTAAGTAATTTCTTTTGAACTGAAGAAATTGTGGGCTAAGACTTTCCAAAATTAAGTCCACTTTTATGCCTTCATCTATAGTTGCCCCGTTGATTTCAGCTTCATGAATCATACTAATCATCATTAGCACATGTTCACGAACACGGGTTCCAGATTCCATTTTGCAGTTCAAGACTTTCCTGACTGTTTGATGTTTGGCTAGTTCAGAGGGTTTGCCAAACATGCCCTGTAGAGACTCCATTATCTCATAAGCAGTCTCTGTCTTTTCGAGCTTTGTTTTAAGCACATTGGACATAGTGGTAAGTAAATAACAACGAGCTTTGTCATTTCCTCGAACCCAATTCTCATAGGCATCTATAATGTTTTTGTTGGCATTCTCAGCAGGTTTGGGAGGACATTCCTCTATCAGGACAAACTTCAGGTTATCCAGCACAAGTATTATATTTATGTCATACTTCCACTTAGCAAAGTTATCACCAGTTAATTTTTCAGTAGCAAGCATTGATATGATTGGATTTGACATATTTCTGAAATTATTAAAAAATATTCTAAATTATTCCATGCATAAAATTCAAAATAAATTCGGCATAGTAATCATGATGAATGATGCATATGCAAAACACTTAAATATATATGCACTACTATAGCCTCGGAAAATTTAATAAGCATATTATTTTGCCTTAGGGTCGATCATAACACCTTATTAAAATAGAGACAATCTCAATTAATAAATTTTTTCAAAATATCTCATATTTTCAAAAATTATTAATAACCGATTTTTGGTCTAAATACAATTAACACATTTAACTATATTTATATGAGTGTAACCCACCATTTTGGATCCTTAAAAATTTAACTCATAATAACCACCTTAGGGTAAGTTAATTATGAAATTCATTTTATAAGTCCTATCGTAAGAAGTACAACCTTGATATTAACCTAAGCAAACACTCTCCTTAGGGAGGATGAAACTAAAGTCATCACGAAGCCCCACTTAGATTTCATGATGTTGCACTAACGGTGGAGACCAAAAGATATTTTGACAAACTACCCGCTCCCACTCATTATTTTAAGTTTATTGATTTTATATGTAAAACATCTAATGTTTTGAAAATTTAGCGGAAAAAGACCAAGAAATCAATATTAAAGGTCTTTAATTACCAAATTAATTGTTTCATAATAAAATTACCCGTTTTATTAATAAAACTTAAATTTATTATGAAACATCTAAGTTATTCATGATAAATAATTTATTATGAATACTTAGAATTAAATTTTGTGACATTACAAATTTTAACGATTTAAAATTAATTCACAAATTTTATTTAATCGACTAATCGATAGAAATTCTAAAATAGTTTTTAATCAAATTATAACTATTCACTATCATAAATAAATTTATGAAAATGCACATGTATGTATGGCATGTTATAATGCAAGAGTAGGCATTGTGCTAATTCTATATGTCATTTAAAATATGCATGCGAATAAACATTTTATAATTCATACAAAATAAATAAATTGGATATTAACCGGGTTGACAATTTGGGTATTTCTATAATTACAAATAACCAAAAATTAAAATACATTAATATCAAATTTGGAAGAGAAAAAAAAATATAATTAAATTTCCAAGGACTTTCACAAAAAAAAAAAATCTTTTTTTTTTTAATATTTTGCTGCCGCACAGTGGGCAGTCCATACTGCCGCACTGCG
Source organism: Zanthoxylum bungeanum (assembly GCA_019454045.1). Taxonomy (NCBI): domain Eukaryota; kingdom Viridiplantae; phylum Streptophyta; class Magnoliopsida; order Sapindales; family Rutaceae; genus Zanthoxylum; species Zanthoxylum bungeanum. Next base: position 38,680 of record SKCR01036985.1, on the reverse strand, counting down.
CGGCTGCTGAATGCTGCAGGCAGCATTCTCCTGCTGCACATATGTGCAGCAGCGAGAATGCTGCTCATGTAGCAGTCTCACTGCTGCTCATGCAGCAGGAGACTGCTGCTCACGCAGCAACGCTGCAGTGCAGCCCAAAAAGAAATTGGAAATATAATTATATTTAAAGTAACAATATCATCTCTTGTCCGTCGTCATTCGGCTTGATCTTGATCTCCAATGATTACAAAAAAATTACAATTACAGAAAAGATACCCATTTAATTTTTGGGTTTACATATCCAATATATAAAACAAAAAAAAATTAAAATTAAAATCTTAACCCAAGGTCAACCATACAATTAACGATTTCCGCTGCGCATGAACTCTGAAAACCAACAAATGGTATCATGAGCGGTCGTATGACCAAGTCTTAGGTGCCATAGATATGTGTTATCAGTGTGAGAAATCTTTTGTTTCTTTGTTTTTGGCAATGCAACTTTGAACATTTCAGCATTCAATAATGGATTAAAATTGGGCATTATTACATATAGCCCATTTTCAATAAAACCAGAACAAATATTCAAACCATTTCTTGAAATAACAACTGATTTATTATCAAAAGAAACTGAATAACATTGTTCATAAAGTCGAGAAACTGAAATGAGGTTTCTAGTAACCCCGGTACGAAATAAACATTATTCAAAAATAAAAATTTATTGTTCTCAACATGAAGTTTTATTTGTCCAACTGCTGATGCTGAAACTAAAGCTCCATTCCCAACTCTCAAAGTAAAGTCCCCATCAGCAAATCTTGTGTAAGAATCAAGCATCTGTAAGAAACAACAAATATGATTAGTCGCTCCTGAATCAATTATCCAAGGTGATAAATCATTTTCAACTAAACAAGATTCAGTAACAAGTAAATCTAATTTACCTTTCTTTTTCTGTTTCAGCTCTTCGAGATACTTCTTGCAGTTTCTCTTCCAATGCCCATCAATTCCACAATGGAAACATTTTCCTTTTGGTTTTTTCTGGGTGGAGCCATTCTTATTTCCTTGACTGTTGTTTGGCTTGTTCTTTTTGCTGTTGTTCCCTGCTGTTTTCTCAGTTCCTGAACTCTTACCTTTATTCTTATTTCTCTTTCACTTCTTAAGAGAAGAGTTAGAGTTAGAAGGTTCAGCAACATTTGCTTCTCCTTTCTTCTCCAAAGAAATAGACTCAAAAGTAGTGAGTTCGTTAAGCAATTCAGTCAAATTATAACTCAGCTTATTCATGAAGTAATTGCTTTTGAACTGAAGAAATTGTGGGCTAAGGCTTTCTAAAATCATGCCCACTTGAGTGCCTTCATCTATGGTAGCCCCATTGATTTCTGCCTCATGAATAGTACTAATCATCATTAGCACATGCTCACGAACAGAAGTTCCAGCTTTCATTTTGCAGTTCATGACTTTCTTGACTGCTTCATGTTTAGCTTGATCAGAGGGTTTACCAAACATGCCTTGTAGAGACTCCATTATCTCATAAGCAGTCTCTGTCTTTTCGTGCTTTGTGTTAAGCACGTTAGACATGGCAGCAAGCAAATAACAACGAGCTTTGTCATTTGCTCGAATCCAATTTTCATAGGCATCTTTGATGGTTTTGTTGGCATTCACAGCTGGTTCTGGAGGACATTCCTCCATCAGGACAAACTTCAGGTTATCCAGCACAAGAATTATATTCATATTTTTCTTCCACTTAGCAAAGTTATCACCAGTTATTTTTCAGTAGCAAGCAATGATAGGATTGGATTTGACATATTTCTGAAATCATTAAAAAAATATTCTAAATTATTCCATGCATAAAATTCAAAATAAATATGGCATAGTAATCATGATGCATGATGCATATACAAAACACTAAATTATATGCACTACTATAGCCTCAGAAAATTTAATAAGCATATTATGTTGCCTTAGGGTCGATCACAACACCTTATTAAAATAGAGACAATCTCAATTAATAATTTTTTTTTCAAAATATCTCATATTTTCAAAAATTATTAATAACCGATTTTTGGTCTAAATATAATTAACATTTTTAACTATATTTATATGAGTGTAACCCACCGTTTTGGATCCTAAAAATTTAACTCATAATAACCACCTTAGGGTAAGTTAATTATGAAATACATTTTATAAATCCTATCATAAGAAGTACAACCTTGATATTAACCTAAGCAAACACTTTCCTTAGGGAGGATGAAACTAAAGTCATCACGAAGCCCCACTTAGATTTCACGATGTTGCACTAACGGTGGAGACCGAATGATGTTTTGACAAACTACCCGCTCCCACTCATTATTTTAAGTTTAGTGATTTAATGTGTAAAACATCTAATGTTTTGAAAACTTGGTGGAAAAAGACCATGAAATCAATATTAAAGGTCTTTAATTACCAATATAATTATTTCATAATAAAATTACCCGCTTTACTAATAAAACTTAAATTCATTATGAAACATCTAAGTTATTCATGATAAACAATTTACTATAAATACTTAGAACTAAATTTTGTGACATTACAAATTTTAACGATTTAAAATTAATTCACAAATTTTATTTAATCGACTAATCAATAAATATTTTAAAATAGTTTTGAATCAAATTATAAACTATTTACTATCATAAATAAATTTATGAAAATACACATGTATGTATGGCATGTTATAATGCAAGAGTAGGCATTGTGCTAATTCTATATGTCATTTAAAATATGCATGAGAATAAACATTTTATAATTCACACAAAATAAATAAATTGGATATTAACCGGGTTGACAATTTGGGTATTTCTAAAATTACAAATAACCAAAAAATAAAATTACATTAATCTCAAATCTGGAAAAAAATATAATTATATTTCCAGGTGACTTTCACCAATTTTTTTTTTCTCCCGCACAGTGGGCAGTCTCACTGCCGCACTGTGCGGCTGGGTAGCAGCCCCTTGCTGCACATATGTGCAGCAATGAGGCAGCGCTGCTGCACATATGTGCATCAGCGTGTGCAGCAATATCCATACATTCACCATCATATGATAATTCATAAAAATGCATAGCCTACTCTTTTACATACATATTAAAATGATTTACAATAAATCATTCTTATTAATATACTAGAATAAATACGACCGCTCATGATACCATTTTGTTGGTTTTCAGAGTTCATGCGCAGCGGAAATTGTGTTTTGGTAACAGGAAAAAAAATTTATTTTTTCATACATGAACAATCAAAACCGGATCCGTATTTTCTAGTATATTAATAATAAAATTTATTTAGAACTCAGGTTAGAAATATACCTGTAGATCTGGATCTCTTTGTCAATCGATTCTTTGAACCACGATCTTCCTCGTCTTATCTCATCACCTCAAACGACACGTGTGGGCGTGAAAATAAATGCGAAGAACACTCTAATTTTAGTGAAGGATTCGTGTACTCAACACATGAGACAAATCCTGTAGGGTTATTTACTTTTAATTTTCTCAAAATCAAATTTAAAAAAAAAAATAAAAGAAAAGAAAACTTTTTCCTTCTTTTTTTATTATATTTCCAACACCTACGTTTTGCAATTTGTGTTGCTGTTCTCCTTTTGATTTTTCATCAAAAAGGATTTCTTAATTTTACCCCTTTCTCAAGCTCACGTCAGTGTGCTTTATATGTTTGGATGAATTTTGATCAAATCAAAATTCTAAGGCTGTGTTTGGTTGGGGGGTTTTGGAGGGGAGGGGAGGGGAGGGGAGGGATTATTTTAAATTTTGTTTGTTTGGTTCAATTTTTTGAAGGGGAGGGGAGGGGAGGGGAGGGGAGCAAAATCCCTCCTAAGTCAATTTTAGCTCCCCTCCAAAAGTGGGGGGTTTTGGAGGGGAGAGAAAGTGATGAATTAAAATTTTAAATGTAATTACTAAATTATCCCTACTTATATTGTTTTAGTTTTATTTATAACATGCTATAAGGATAAAATAGTAAATTAGTTTTAAAATCTCTTCACAATCAAACATATATTTAATTAAAAACTCTCCCCTCCCCTCCCCTCCCCTCCTTTGAACCAAACATATATTTAATTAAAATCCCTCCCCTCCCTTCCCCTCCCCTCCATTAAAATCCCTCCCCTCCCCTCCCCTCCCCTCCCATTCGTTGAACCAAACAGACCCTAAGAATTGCCTACGTTTTTTATTTTTATTTTTTTTTATTTTTGTTTTTATCAAAACAATCACACGCAAATCTATTTAAGGATATTATTAATTTTGATTTTCAAAAAATCAAAATAAAATCCTTTAATATTTATCCTATAAATTAACAAAGATAATTCATTTAAAACAATTTTCAAAATTTCAACTTTTGAAAATATTATCTCATTAAATTAAAATTTAATTAATCAAATTAATTAAATATTAATTTTCATAAATTAATAAATAGATACATTATCTATTAATAAATGTATTAGGAAAACATTTGTCATAATTTCCAAACAAGAGCTTTATGGAATAATTAGAGTGTAAAATAATTCATAATTATTTTAAATAATTCTCAACTATTTTTCTTCGCAATTATAATCGTTCGAACAGTGATAGAAGACGACGAGGGGACCGATGGACCTATAATTCCAAGCTCCAATAATTCCGTCGATTAATTATAAACTCTTTTATTAATCAAACGAAAATTATTAATTCTGGACTAACTCCACTAAATACCCAGAATTGCACTCTCAGAATTATAGAATTAATTACTCAAAGTATTCGTCCATTGATATAGTCATTACCTATGTAGTGATCCTCCATAACAGATTCGTAAAGGAGCTAGGTATAAAAAATCTGTTAACCTCTCCAATTACATCTTTATCCTTGACTTCTATTAGTTCTCAAGTGAACAATTAATTCATAACTTTTATGAATTTGCACGCTAATCGTTCAAGTCATGAACTAACAAACAAGGGAATCTTATGAACAGATTTAATTATATCAGATTAGCATTCCCAGCTATTCATTTAACTCATTCCCAAAATACAAGGTTTACGAAATGTAATAAATACAAAATCATACCGAGTAAATTAAAGAATAAATTAATATGATATAGGAGTATGCTAAATACTATGAATTAAGATCATCACATATATGACCATCATTGTGATAAAATTGATGTTCTTTATTTAACGGAAATTATTAGAACTTTTCAATGTTATCTGGTCCTGTCCAATATAATCTTATTATATAAAACACATTCATTTCTATGTCTCTACATAATATAGTCCAGATAGAACTATACCATTTATAAATGAAATGAACTATATTTATGATTTTAGATTTGAAGATTCTCAACTTCAAATCATAGTCATGGACAAATTTTGATTATTACTCTTTAAATTTTATCCATGCATATATGCATGTAACATTTTACATACACATATATGTTTAATTTAAAGCTACATAAATAATCACGGAATTTTCATGAATTTTATAAAACAAATCAAAATGCATACATGGAATAAAATAGAATCACAAATTTATTAATCAATCATGTTTCGAACATATTTGCTTGTCGGGCATACAAATCCCAACATCAAGTTCACATTCACATTATTTTATTAACAAAATCACATTAACTGTAAGATAAAAATGAATAAATAACATTATGTATGTAGTGATAATCAATTATATTCTAATAGTCGGGATATCAGGCATACTTCATTGTGGATTTCGTGATTTTTTTTATTTCGAATAAAAAAAACGGAGATTTGAGATATTTTTTTTTTGAATTATGATTTTTTATTTAATTTTTCCGATTCAAAAAATAAAACGAGATTCGAGAATTAAAAAATCCCGACATGTCTGGACTAATTGTGATATCTAGTGATAAGTTTAATTAAGTAAATCGTAGAAAAATTATTTATTAATTCAATTTTCAAATCTCTCTACATTATTCCAATTCCAGAAAAACAAAATTATCAAAAGATTATCAACATCCATGTAGGCCCCAAGAGCCCACAAATGCTGAATTGCTTAGCAGAACAAGCAAGCAATCAGATGGCATTTTGTGCGTGGGAGAGTGAGTAATCTAAATTATCTAATCTCTATGCAAATCTTTATTTCAATTAAAGCAAATAAATATGTCACCTCAAAAGCCCAAGTTCAAATCTCCATTAAAAATAATTTTTTTAGTATTAATAGCCCTTAATTAATGCAAGTTGCAAACTTTGTGCTTAAATACCAATTTCAGTTTAATCTCCTTTCAATGCCTCAGCTTTTTTGCTTTCTTGGATCTGTGTTAAAGGGTTTTGTTGTTTGTGTTCTGTGAGTTAGAGGAAGAAAGATTCAAGGGTTTTGATTGGTCAATTAGGTTCATCTGGGTTCATTTGATTTAGGGTTACAATTTGGGTTTTTCTTGTTTTATCTAGTTCTGGGTATCATTACTCCTATGAGGCCAATGTTGTTGATTTGAGTTAAAAGCTCAAATTTTTGATTTGTTCAATGGGCTCAGCTGGGTTCTTTTTGATATGCATTCTACATTCATTTATAGCTCTAACATGTGGAGCTTTGATGATGTTTTACACCAGGGAGATTTCTGTATTTGGCCATGGCATTGAGGTTGCTAGCAAGCTTCAGGGTTCAACACCTCATGATCAACTTTTGATCCAAATCTCTGAATCATTTTCTGGGCTGTTGTTGTTTGCCATTGGGTGCTTTTTGTTTATGGTTGCATTTGTTAAGGATCAGAAGTTTCAAAGCTTCTTTGCAAAGGGATGTGTTATGCTTCATGTATCAGTAGCTGTTTGGAGGGTTTACTTTGAGAGAAAGCTTGACGATCTTGCTCATGATTTGCCTAGGTTGGTTGTTGGAGATATTGCATTGGCTATTTCTTGGGTGTTCTTTCTTGTGTATTCATGGAGAGAGAAGTATGATTGATTAGTTAGTGAATTGCAAAATTGCTGATTGATTGTGCTTCTTGAGCACATTCTTTTTAAGTGAAGCTGGTGTACAATTCTGGGTTTGGCCAAATGGGGTATCTATCTTGCATTGCATTGTAGATTGTGGAGAGAATCTTAAATTGCAAGTTAAATTTTGATTCTTGAGGCAATTTACAGACTGGAATGAATCTGGGTGCTGCTGCTGCATTAATTCTGATTTGGATCTAGAACATTGCTTGAAGTGTAAGAAAAGTGGATTTTGATTAGGGCATTAGTTTATGTTATTTGTTATGCACATGGAAAAGGTGCCACTTTAGGCACTTTTGATTCCATGAAACTTCCTGTAAATCTTCTTCTCATTGAGATGAAATGATAATGGCAACTAAATTCACAAGCTGCTGCCTTTTCTGATTCTCTTTATAATTTTTGCTTGCTTTTGTGTTAATCATGTGCTTACCAGTTTCAGGGCCGGTCCTGAGTTTTTGGGTGCCCGGTGCGAAGGTTTAAAATGTGCATTTTTTTTATTACGAAAACATGTTTAAAAAATAATTTTTAACGGGGGCTGAAACCCAGTCGAAGCTGGGGGGCTCGGCACTCCATTCCTAGCAAAGCTTCTTGAAATTTCAACCTTTAAGAAATTGTCTTCTAGTATTTTTTGAAGCAAAATCATCAATTATATCATCATACTCCAAGTCTTCAATCTCATCCTTTTCAATGCATAAGATTGCTAATCCATTTAGCCTATCTTGAGTCATGGTGGTCTGCAAGTAAGATTTTAATAATTTCAATTTTGAAAAACTTCTTTCTGCAGATGCCACGGTCACAGGTACAGTCAATAGTACACGATAAGCAATCATAACATTAGGACACATGTTGGTTTCTTTTACAAAGTTTGCTATTTCCATGGATGTCCAAGGGTTATTAGAGAGAAATGCTTCTTCAGGTAACATCATTTGCAACACCTGTAATTCAGAGCATAAGTCTGCTCCATCTATATCCATGGTATTTCCATGTTTCAAATGTGCTTCAAGATTCATACAATTTTCTTTTAAATGTTGATCATCCAATGAAATCAACTTCGGTGCATCAAACAAGAAGCCAAAAATAGATTCAAAAGCCTTTAACTGTTCAAATCTGTTTTTCAGTTGAGAAAGAGCAATATCCACTATAACAAGAAAATAATCTGTTCTAAATGATTCTTCAACAGACTGTTGTTCCCTTTCATTACCATCAACTTCATCATGATGTCTTTTTCTAGGTCTATGACGTTTAGTTTGAAAAACAGGTTCAATTTCCGAATGTAGTGCAATTTCTTTAGCATCACGCATGGCAGAAGTAAAACCAATTTCTCTGTAGTTTTCAAAAAAGATAACAAGTGCTTCTAGTGCCTTTACAGCAACATCGAGACGCATGTCTTCAGATTGTAATTTTTTGCTCACCATGTTAATCTTCAACAAAATGTCATACCAAATAACCAAACTTAATACAAAATCAAAACTGGAAAGTTCTCCTCATGCTAAACATCATGCATCCTTACTCAATTGGGGATTCTCAGTAATTTCCACCAACGTAAACAAAGCATTTCTAACCTAGGCTACTTGAGATTTAATTGTTTTAACACTTTCAATGTGACTTTCCCATCGAGTAGTTGACAATGACTTCAAAGTTAACCCATCAATATGTTCAAGCAAAATATTCCAACGCTTTGTAGAGTTGGAAAACACCGTATATATGCATTGGCATGCTCCAAAAAAAAGATTTTGTTTTAACACATGAACTTGCCATATCACAAACTACTAAATTAAGACAATGAGAACCACATGACATGTAAAAGACTCTGAGATTTATCTCTAACAATCTTTTCTGAACACCTTGGTGTTTCCCTTTCATGTTAGATCCATTATCATAACCTTGTCCCCTCACATTATCAATATCAAGATCAAGAGACTTTAGGACATCTTGTAACTCATTAAAAAGTCATTGTCCTGATGTATTTTCCACACTTAAAAACTCCATGAAATACTCCCTTATATGTATTGACCTACTTGACAAGTCAACACATCTCAAAATTAAAGTCATTTGTTCCACATGACTTGCATCAGGAGTACAATCAAGAATGACAGAATAAAATTTGGCTTCTTTTACTTTTTTAATGATTGCGGTTTTGACTTTTGAAGCTAAAGTAGCTATCAACTCATTTTGAATTTTATGGCTCAAATAGTGGTGATGAATCTCTTTATTCTCAATGAGTCGAAAATGTTTTTGCATTATTGGATCAAACTCCGCAATCATTTCAAGTAAACCTAAGAAGTTGCCATTACAATCTTCATAAGGTCTTTCATTTGTTCCACGAAATGCTATATTACGTATGGCTAAACATTTCACAACACAATAATTCTAAGCATCACTTGTTTCCAATGATTTGTCTCTTTCTTGATTCGCATTTGAAATTCTTTGTCAATTGTCTGATTTTTTGTCAATCTACGTTTCAACTCAACCCAAGTTCTCGAATTAGTGAGATGCTCTTTACTCTTTTCATGTTGATCAAGTTTCACACCGAGATGTCTCCAATCACTAATTCCATCTTTTGCTAACTCGCTTTTTGAGGCAATTGTTTTAAACAATTTACAACAAAAGCAAAAGATTTTATCCAACTCTTTTGAGTACACGAGCCATTTCCTATCATAAATTTCACCCGTTGGTAATTTTCGATCATAGTAGTGTGAGGAAAATTTTCTAGAGAGTTTGTCTTTAGGGTAAGTGAGATTAGTTTCTCGAATTGGTCCATTTTCTACAAGTAAGGCTCTCATTTCTGCATTAAGACCATCCCAATTTCTTGGATCATAAATGTTTAAATGAAATGTAGGTTCGGGAGATTCAATATTTTCCTCTACACCAAGATGATCATCAGAAACATTTAAATCTATATCACCACAATTTTCTTCTAAATCACCACCATCATAACCACCAATTTCATGATCATGAGACTTCCCCAACAATATTTTGTGACTCTTCATTAACATTATTTTCTCTCAAATTTTCAATGGACTCATTCTTTGTAGAGAAAAATTTATTAAGAGATCCTCTTAATTTTTCAGCAATTTCATTATCCTTTGCTTTTTTTTTTCTTTTCATATTACCAGAGAGTTGTTTCCTAAAAGACATGACTTTGATAATTTGTTTGCAAAAATTACCTACACATGATATAACAAAAATTTCTGATCAAAATTATCATTCCAAGTTCCAACATATATTATATACTATCGGCCAAGGCATAAACCCATTTTTAAGGTACAGTATGTATCTTACAAACTTAACAAGAACAAGCAAATCAAAATACTTGTCAATAAAAGATTCAATTTTAGCCAAAATAACAAGAAATAAAATCATCATGCTTGGTATTAAAATTATAAACACTAATTAATTGGAAATCTGGAATTAAAGCAAAATGCACACAAAAAATAAATATAAATAAAAAATATAAATTTGCAATAAAAGCAAGCAAGCAGCGAAACGACAATTTATGTAAAGAAGAAATTAAACTTCACATTACCAAATGAGGTGAAGATTGAAGAATCAGCAAACCCTAAAGCTGGGCCTGGAACCAGAAAGTAAACTTTTCAAATTCCTCTCTCAAACAACAACTGATTCATAAATTTAGATTGGAAAATATGCATATAATATAAAGAACAATAAAAAATACCGATAAATTGATATTAAAGCATATGTAATTTTCCCCAAACTGTAAAAAAAAAAAAGAAAAAAAGAAAGAAACACCACCTTAATAACTGTCGTCGTCGCAATTTCAGTTCGATTTATGAATTATGAGATAAAGAAGAAAACAAAGAAATGAAATTTTGATCAGCAAAACGAAAGGCATTGCAGTGATGAGTTTGTGTTTCTAGGGTTTCGAAAGAAAAATGAGTTTTTTTTAAAAAAAAAAAATCAATGAGCGTAGAAAAATTGTGGTGCCCTTTTTTGGCTCTTGGTGCTCTTTTTTGGCCTTGGACAACAGCCCTTGTGGCACTGTCCAGGGGCCGGGCCTGACCAGTTTCACATTGTAAAGAAATTGTGAATATGTAACTTTTTCCTCTAAAGCAGAGAAATGGTATTTTATTCCTTTTTATTACATCATAAAAAGTGAAAAAAAATACATTTTGTGCCACCTGACATTTCACCTATTTGTAAAATGTGTGTAAGCTCTCTCTCCTTTTACCCCATTAATTTAGCTTTGCAAAAGCCCCAACTTGCATTCATCTTTTAGATGCAATGACACAATTGACTCATTGAGTAGGATTTGGGCTTCTATTGTTTTGCTTTACCAATAACAATTATGAGCAGCTCACCATTCCAAGCTCCATTGGGGTTCTTTATTTTTCATAAAATATGGATAAGAGTGATATCTCTTTAAATATTTGTAGGAGTACATACATATATATATATGTTTGTTAGATCTATGGGTTGTGCAAGAAATATATGAATTAAGACTCTAAATAAATCTCATATATATATATATATATCTATATCTATATACTACTATAAAACAAAACCCCATAGAGCTCTCCCATTGATTCAAGGGAAATGATGAACTCTTATTAGTTTAATCTAATGAATCTATATATCTATATATTTCTAAGTTTCTTTTTCCAAGACTACTGTTGGGTTTTCATCTCTTCCCGAGCTCATCCGTGAAAGCAGGATCCTGAACCTACAACACAAACACTGTAGAATGTGAGGGCCATATCTTTTAAAAGACATGATGAGTGAACATTGAAAATAATGTCAAGATGATATATCACATACATATATACATATAGCTGGAAACAACGTCAAACCTGATCAGATGAGCTTAACAGAATTAAGAAGCTGACAGGAACATTATATATATATATATACTAAGATCATCTACATATACCATCTAAATAGAATTCGATAACCTGTAACATGACATAATTCTGTAACAAAAATCAGAACACTATAACATAACAGATTACGAAGAACCGAAACATAATTAGAGATATGAAAACACATCAAGACTCAAAAATACGTTAGGAACTCAAATTACATCAATAGTTACAAAACGAAGACAGGAACTGTAAATATGTCATCTTGACATGAAAAGACATGTGTTGAATAACGTTAACCGAAAACTGACCGAGAACATCTTAACATCGTCGGAACATATAACATAACTGATTAATGTCGACAAAGATCATAACTTGACTGAAAATCATTTAACGTCATATGAGGTCAAAACATAACATAACTGAGAAACTGAAATAGCATCAAAGAAACCATGACTTATTAAAATATTAAATCATATCAAAGAAAACGTACATAACGTCTATCCAAAAAATAGAATCGAAATCAAAATTTCATCTTTTTTTAAGAAAATCATATAAAAAAACAAACAGGCGTCCATTGTCTGGCCGCGCGCATCATACCAGAGAATGTACAAATATGACCATGTCGACAGAAGGTAGCAGGCTGCTATTTTCTGATGGTCAAAACCATAAATCAAATCAAATGCCACAGAGGGTTAAAAATCATAAAACTGTCATCAGGCTCCGTGATAGAAACATATCGTCAAGCTCCCCAATAGAAAAAAGAATAAAAGTTTATAAAACACGAAAAACATGTATCAAGCACCGAGACAGAAATATATCATTTTCATATAAACAAAACAAGTTATCTGAAATCCATTTTTTTCAAAATACTTTAAAACATATGCAAAATTACTCACTTAGATGATTGTTGTATAACAGAAACTGAAAACCAGAAATTAATATCAGGACTCATGAAAACGTCAATGAGAAAGACGTAAACTTAGCACATGGAGACACATAACGAAAATACTACTGGCAGGCGATGGGTTGCCTTATCACCCCCAGCCTCAGAACACTTACATATCATCACATGCATACATACATAAACCATATCATATCCATTCATTCCAATCATCCAAATAACATATCATATCACATCATACATCTATACAATACATACTTCACTTGCATACATAAGCACATAAACACGCCCTCATGGCCTGACACAACAAACACACACCTACATATACATGGGCCCATACTTAGACAATATAAGGATCGTGGTGTTAACGATTATTGCTGGGTTCTTATCTCCTCTCAAGCTCATCCTCGAAAGCAACATCCTGAACCTACACACACAAACCCTAGAGAGTGGAGAGGATAAGATCTTTTAAAAGACCTGGTGAGTGAACACTGAAAATAACATCAAGATGATATATCACATACATATATACATATAAATATAGCTGGGAACAATGTCAAACCTGATCATATGAGCTTAACAGAACTAAGAAACTGAACAAGAACATCATATACATATATATAGATTGTAACATATATACCGAAGATCATATATATATATATATATATATATACTATATATATAGATATTATATATATATAGTCTAAACAAAATCTGATACCTGTAACGTGACAGAATTCTATAACAAAAATCAGAACACTATAACATGAGAGATTACAGGGAACCGAAACATAACTAGAGATTTGAAAACACATCAAGGCTTAAAAATACGACAGGAACTCAAATTACATCAATAGTTACAAAATTGAGACATGACCTGTAAATACATCATCTTGACCTGAAAAGATATGTGCTGAATAACGTTAACAGAAAATTGACTGAGAAAATCTTAATGTCGTCGGAAACAAACATAATAACTGATTAATGTCAACATAAATCATAACTTGACTAAAAATTATATAACATCAACTGAGATTAGAACATAACAGAACTGAGAACTAAAATAGCGTCAAAGAAACTATGACTTATAAAAATACTAAATCATGTCAAAGAAAACATGCATAACGTCTATCAGAAAATAAATTCAAAATCAAAATTCCATTTTTTCTTTCAGAAAACCATATAAAAAATAAGCAGGTGTCCATTGTCAGGTCGTATGCATCAGACCAGATAATGTACGAATATGATCATGTCGATAGAGGGTAGAGGGATGTCATTTTCTGATGGTTAAAATCTCAGATTTGATCAAGCGCCATAGAGGGTCAAAACCATAAAACTTTCATCAGGCTTCATGACGGAAATATGTCGTCAACCGCCCCAGTTAAAACAAAATAAAAGTTTATAAAACAGGAAAAACATGTATCAAGCACTGAGACGAAAATTATATCATTTTCATATAATCAAAACAAGTTATTCAAAATCCATTTTCTTTCAAACTACCTTAAACATATGTAAAATTACTCACTTACAGTATTGATACATAACAGAAACTGAAAACCATAAATTAACATCAAAACTCATGTAAATGTCAATAAAAAAACACGTAAACTTAGCACGTAGAGACACATAACGAAAACATAACTGGAGACAGAAACTAAGTACACAAACTGAAAACTTCATATGAGCTGAAAATACGGAAAATATAAACCGATTAGTGCTACCATTATGGCATAAAAGGTCACTTAAAGAAGAATTTCTGAAAACTGCAACGAGAGCAGGGTCAAGGCAACTCCCAGTCGAAAACAACGATGCAGAGACACTAGTAGTTGCCTCAGGAGATGTAGCTATCTGCTCCATCCAGGAAGAAGCGTGCCTTCACACTGCAGTTCAAGATGTTGAGTGGGTGGTATATACTGCAGCATCCTATCACGTCACTCCTCACATGGACTTCTTCACAACATACAAAGCAAGAATTGGTGAAATTCAGTTGCGAACAAATGCATGGTATACAATAACCCTGAAGGAGGTGAAACATGTTCCGGAACTTCGGCTCAATCTACTCTCGGGGGTAGCCCTTAACAAATAGGGCTATACTAGCCACTTTAGCAATGACACTTGGGATGATAAAAGGTGTCATAGTCATCGCCCGATGACATATTTGTAGCACTTTATACAAGACTCATGTGAGAATATGTGTAGAAAGTAGGTATGTTCATAGGGTCGGGTCAACCTGCGACCCGAACCAACCTGCGTGGGTTTAAAAAAAAATAAAAAAATTTCCACCCGACCCGACCCGAAATTTTCGGGTTGGGCAACGGGTTTGATACTAAAACCCGACCGACCCGACCATATAATATTTTTATTATTTTTTTAAAGTTTTTACTATTATTTCATTTATTTATTACTTTTGTTGCATTAAAACTTTATATATATGATAATTTTCGGGACAATAAAATAACTAATATTTATATTTCAAAATAATTAAATCATTTTAAAAAAATTATTTTTTGGCCGGCCCGACGACCCGACTTGAACCCGATCGGGTTTCACCTCCGCTTGACTCGACCCGCGACCCGACTTCCACGTGACTCGACCCGATCAGGTCTCAAAAAATCTAAAAATACCTGATTCGTCCCGACCCGACCCGTGAACACCCCTAGTAGAAAGCCTCAATGTAGCTTAACATGAAGCTTCTCAAAATCTGTGGCACCATAGACTCGATCACATGAGTGAAATAGGGTTGTCTACATTGACAAAGAAAGATCTAATCACTGACTCTAAGAATGCTGCTCTAGATCATTGCAATCATTGTCTATTCGGTAAGCAACATAGAGTCTCCTTTAATTTCTCTTCTACAAGAAGATCAGAGTTGCTCAGTCTGGTGTACTCTGATGTTTGTGGTCTCTTGAAGGTTAATTCACTAGGCGGTAACAAATACTTTCTGACTTTCATCGACGATGCTTCTCGGAAGGTGTGAGTGTATTTTCTGAAAATAAAGGATCAGGTCTTGGATTATTTCAAACTGTTTCATGCCATGGTCGAGCGTGAAACATGGAAGAAACTGAAGTGCCTCCGCACAGATAATGGAGGTGAGTACACTTCCCGGGAGTTCGATGCCTATTGCGGAAGTCATGAGATTCGACATGAAAGGACTGGTCCACGCATCCCACAACATAATGGTGTTGCCGAAAGAATGAACCACGCCATTATGGAGAAAGTTAGAAGCATGATCAGTATGGCTAGGCTGCCAAAGTCATTTTGGGGAGAAGTTGTTCGTGTTGTCTGCTACCTGATCAATAGATCACAATCTGTACCGTTGAATTTTGAAATTCCAAAGAAAGTGTGATCTGGTAAGAATCTTGTTGGGGTTTTGGGCAAAGGCGCGGCGGAAGCGCTGTTCGGGCAAAATCGTAATTTTAAAAATTTTAAATTACCGAATAAATTATTCAATATCCAATATGAATAATTCATTCATATTTCACCTAAACATATTTATTCGATATCAAATAGCGACATAAATAAGTAAGAAACGTCGCGAAACTTCTACGAAAATATTTTTTCGTAAAATGACATAAAACACATTTTTGACCGAACTAATTACCCAATGCACATGAGGGCTGCCCAGGTCAGCTCCAATAGTGCCAGGACAGTTCATGGGTTGCCCGAACAGTGAAAAATTCACTGTTTGGGCAGCCGTCACTCGGTTGGCTCAAAAGTCACCCGGTAACACTGTTTTTCGCCGTTTTCGCTTATTTCAACTCCGAAACAATTTCCGACAATTGTTCCAACACCCAAAATACATCCAATATATTTATATGACATTATTTTCATCACCATATGAACAATATTTCCAGATCTGATCCAAAGCAAAAATATCAATTTTTCATGCTTAAAATCCAATTTTCTAACATTAATCTAATTAATCTTGACACCAACCAAAGTCACCACAAATGAACCACCCTAGAACAATTCTAGGCATTACAAGAGTGGTCATAACACTCTAAAGTGGTAGCATATCATCAAATGATCAAATTGAATAAATATTACAATAATATTATCCAAAACAACTTCACACATGCACAAAGCCTTCCAATTCATCTTCAAATCAAAAAACACACAAATTCTAAAGAAAAGAAGAAACCCTAGAATCTTACTAGATAATCAAGAACATGAAACATGCTTTCAAAGCTTAGGGATATTGAAGATTACCTTTAATCTCTAAATTTCCTCGGGTTTTTTTCTTGATTTTCTTGATTTTCTTTGTTGAATCATCAAACAATTTGAGAGTGTTTTTATCTTGAATATGTTTCGGCCATGGCTAAGCCTAGTAAAGGAGAAAAAAAAAATTTCTAACCTAAAAAGCATGCTTGACCGACTTTAGGGGGTATTATGGTCATTTTCAAATTTAATTCAATTAAATAAAGATTAAACTTTATGTTAACAAATGAAATTTGCACATCTAAAGTTTAATTAAATCATGCCACATGTAACCAATTATAATTAAACATTTATCATAACTATTATGAAAAAAGTTTATCATTTAATTATTTAAATATTTAACATTTAAATATCTAAATAATTAATTAATATAATTGTTAATATATATGTATTTTTATTTACATTAAATAACAAATACATATATTTATGGCATGTGTCAAAAACTCATTTGATAAATAATTAATATGTATCAAATCAAATTTTATTTCAAATACAAATACACATTAATTATAAATTGACCAAAATTTCCTAAAGCATGTGTTTTCGTTTAACCGATTAAACGATTCGAATTAACTCATTTAATCCGATGAAGTATTATGAATAATCTGTATTATTCATAACGCGTTGCCCAAGTGCTCAACGAGTATACTTCATATTGTGGGACTCTCTAAGTTTAGGTTTATCCATCACGAAATCCAATTTCGTGTCCATAATTCACACACTCATGAATTATGACAACCACAGATAATCTCGCTAAACTATGCAAGTCGAGGTCATTACATACGTATAATCACTCCGCCATAGGCTATCCATATTATACATTGGATATAAATAAACGTCAAATTCGTATGTATAATATAGTCGACTTTTCAAATTTATGATATCTAAATAACACTCAGAACTGATTTCTGAAGTTATGCCACAACCATGGATTTACTAGATCGAAAAACACGTGCATGATGCCTATGCCATGTACACAGGACTGACGAATTCTATATTGATACGCATATGATATCATGAGCATCAGTCTACACCCAACGAACATGCGGAAGTCTGATCTAAATAGATCGGTGACATGACTGCCATCAAAGTGTGGAGGATAACTCATATATCCACAGTGGTATCTCAAGTCAAATGACCATTATGCTCACTCAACTCGAGAAGATTCCTATTGACGTTGGTGTACCATCTATTAGGAAATCTTCAGTGAGTCGTTCAGTGTTTATCAAATAAACACCTACATGTCTATACGAGTCTCCATAGACTCATGGTTCATTGGGATAAACCATCAGACCAAGTCACGATATACGATATGTACTGGTCTCAACGGATTTTGCTAACCGACCCGTGTTAGTAAATCTTGACCAGGAACTTTATTTAAGGACATACAACTTATAGTGACGCTTCCCAATGTCAATTACAAACTACGTTGCAACTGCGCACTACATTGTAAATCCTAGGGTCTTTGTCTAATATACGCGTATCACTAAATCAAATTTAGTTTTAATCTAATTATAATTAGATATCTAATCACAATTAGATCGAATATGTGTATAAAAGATAAGAGGTGCTACCATTAAATAAGTAATATTATGGAAAAAAGAATTATTCGTATTTATGAATTAGACATAAATTTGATTCAGATTGGCACTCTGAGCACCAACCCTAACAAATCTCTCATATTCTCACTTAGAACATTCGGATGTTTAGCATTTGCACACGTATCCAAGAAGCTCGGACATAAGCTCGATGCAAGAATTACTCCATGCATCTTCATAGGCTATAGAGACGAGGAATTTTGATACAAGCTATGGGACCTAAAGGAAAAGAAGGTCATCAGAAGCACAGATGTAATGTTTCTTGAAGACCAGACAATAGAGGACATTGAAAAACCCAAGATGTCTTCTAATTCCAGTGCCGACAAAATCGATTCAAATCCAGATACAACCCCAACACCAACATTAGTAGCCATAGATAATGATGGGTGTATGATATGCCAAAAGCAGAACTAGAGGAAGAATGTGGTGTTGAGCAAGGGGAGCTGCAACCCGATCCATCAAAGGCTGCAGGATCATCCACAGATCTGGATGACGACAGACCACCAGAAACCAGTGATCCTCTAGTATGAAGATCTGAGCGAGGCCGGATTCCATTAAACAGATACTTATGATCCGACTATATTCTGCTTACTGGCGAGGGGGAGCCAAAAAGTTTCAAGGAAACTGTATCTCATAAAGACAAAAGAAAATGGATGCACGCAATACATGATGAACTGGAATCTCTGCAGAAGAATCATACTTATGAGATAGTCAAGCTCCCGTAAGGCATGAAGGCATTGAAGAAAAAATGGATGTTCAAGCTGAAGAAAGATGGCAGCGGAAATATGGTGAAACACAAAGTCTGGTTAGTATTCAAATGATTCCTATATAAAAAGGGAATCGACTTTGATGAAATTTTTTCACGAGTTGTAAAAATGACTTCAATCCGAGTTATCATATGATTGGTAACCAATTTGAACTTAGAGCTTGATGGTGTTCTAACTTACCCAAGTTAAGATAATATTTCTTCATAGTGATCTAAGTGAAGAAATCTACATGGAACAACCAGAAGGTTTCAGGAAAATAGAACCTTGTTTGTAAGTTGAAGAAGAGCTTGTACGGCCTCATGCAAACACCAAGGCAATGATACAATAAGTTTGACTCGGTCATGGTGAGTCAAGGCTACAATTGAACTACAACGGACCAGTGTGTTTACGTTCAAAGGTTTCCGGATGGAAAATTTGTTGCTATTCTACTATATGTTGACGACATGTTGATCATTGGACAAGATACAGCGAAGATCAGCCAGCTGAAGAATGAACTTTCTAAGTCTTTCGATATGAAAGACTTAGACCAGCCTCACCAACATTTTGGAATGCAAATAGTTCAAGATAGACAGAAAAGAGGTCATGGCTTTCACATGAGAGTTATATTGAACGGGTAATCAGGAGATTCGATATACATAATGCCAAACCTGTCAGCATTCCACTAGCACACCACTTCAAATTGAGCAAGAGTTCACGTCCCTCATCCAAGAAAGAGATAAAGGAGAAGTCACCCGTGTCATATTCTTTAGCAGTTGGAAGCCTAATGTATGCTATGGTATGTACTAGGCCAGATATTACTCACGTAGTGGGTGTAATGAGCCGTTTTCTCTCTAACCCAGGAAAACAACACTAGGAGGCAGTCAAATGGATTCTTAGGTACCTCAAGGGTACATTGAATTTATGTTTGTGCTACGGGGGAGCTGATCCAATCTTGGAAGGCTATACATATTCAGATATGGCATAAGATAT
This sequence comes from Zanthoxylum bungeanum, assembly GCA_019454045.1. Taxonomy (NCBI): domain Eukaryota; kingdom Viridiplantae; phylum Streptophyta; class Magnoliopsida; order Sapindales; family Rutaceae; genus Zanthoxylum; species Zanthoxylum bungeanum. Next base: position 18,466 of record SKCR01036985.1, on the reverse strand, counting down.
TGATGGTAGAAAATCTACATTAGGTTTCATCTACACTTTTACAGGGGGAGCTGTGTCATGGCAGTCAAGATTGCAGAGGTGTATTACATTGTCCACAAAAGAAGCTGAGTACATTGCAGCAGCAGAAGCAGGAAAATAAATGTTGTGGTTAATGCGTTTTCTCCAAGAATTAGGGATCAAGCAAACAAAATACAAGATACATTATGACTGTCAGAATGCTCTGGATTTGAGCAAGAACTCAATGTATCATTCCCGGACAAAGCACATCGATATTCGCTATCATTGGATACGCGAAGTGATGGATCAACAACTGTTGAGACAAGTGAAGATCTATACAGATGAGAATCCAGCCGATATGTTAACAAATGTGGTTACTCGGGATAAGCTATAGTTATGTAGAGACATAGACGAGATAGCTGTCAGATGACAATTATTTCGAATGCACCTGGAAGGGGAGAATTAAAGTGTCCAGCTACATTCAACATTGCCAACCACCACCAAGCAAGCCTCCAAGCCAGCTTTAAGTGCAAGTTTGAAAATGGAGCAAGCTTCCAAGATTATTTTTGGTGGACACTATTCATGTGTGAAAAATTTGAGTAAGAATTTTGCTATAAATACAGAGCTTGGTTGTAAGCTCATATCATCCTAAAAATAATAAGCTTCAAGTGAAGAAAGCCTAGAGAGTGTTGGAGAGTGAGATTTTTGTAAAAAGTTTAAACAATTTTAGTTTCTATTCTTCTAAGTAATAAATCAGTTTTTCCTCAAAATACTCTAATGATCAGAGAATCACAACACTTATAAGTTAACTTATATTCTCATTGTAATACTTATAACTTAACTTATACTCTCAATCAATATTCTCTCATTTGGCTGATATATTAGTGGGTGCCCATGACCATGAGTAATACATTTTCAAGCTTGCACTTTCGGCAGGTCTGGTTTCTCAATAACTCCTCTAAACCATTCATGTATCAAGTTTGCCCGAGTAGTTTTACTTGTGTGCATTTGGCAATATCAAAAATATTCGGATCTAGTTGTTTTCTTATCAAAAATCAATATTTTTTTTTTTAATGAATGTTTTTGTAGATTTCAAATATCTTAATAACATTTATCACCAGAAGAGTTTGAAATATATTAGGCTTACCCTTTAAAAATTAAATAAAAATTTATACCACAGATCTACCTTTAAATAAGGTTGGTAAATGGGCGATTCCATCCTCAAATTCAAGTGTTATTAATTAATATTTTTCAAAATATTAGAAAAAATCAGTTACTTAAATTTTGAATTAATACTTTTATTAACTTAAATAAAAAATATTTAAATTATTCCAATTTTTTTGCAAGTTAAAACTTAAATAAAAAATACTTAAATTATGACTGAATTTTTTAAAACCTAATCCATTTACGAATCCTATCTCATCGAGTAAAAATCTCATTCTCAGACGGCAGAAGAGAAGCTAAAATCATAAATCATCATCAAATTAATATTTGGAAATTGATAATTTCCGATCGACACGTGGCAATATATTACTCGATACTTGTACACACTACACACTGCAGAATATCCACCGGAGAAAATCTCATCATCATCATCCGCTGATCCGCATACTCTTTTTTAACTAAAATCCAAATAAACTCCACACACACAAAAAACGTTTACCACAAGCATCGCAAAACTCTCTTCGGATCTCCACTCTTTGCTCCGATGGCTACCGTGCTCGAGTGCGTCACCGTTCCTCGCGCTTTGGCTTCTCCGGCTTTCTCGCCGGCTAAACTTTTTGTCTTCTTCTTTTATTCGATCTCTGGTCACCGAAAATTCGCCGAATTTAAGGGCCTTAAGCTCATGCCGATTCGCTCCATCGGATCGGTGAGTCAGAGTCCGATTTCGAGTTTCAGACTCCGTCGCGGTGGACGAATCGTGTGCGAGGCTCAAGGCACTGCCGTTGAAGGTCGGAATCGCAATTTTAAGCCTCAGTCAATTTGCTTTATTTTATCACAAATAATTTTTATTAATAACAAATAGTATAATAGTATATGTTGGTGATAATAATTATTTTACATTTTCAACGACGCATCGAGGTAAAGCTGCCCAGTTAACGCGGGTTAGGATTTCAAAATTGAGGATTTTGTTTCTGTAGTTTTTTAGCCTATAAAGAAGCTCAAGTCGATGCTCTCTATTTGACTTTTAGTTCCCTGATATAATGTTTTCTATTTTTTTTTTTTTAAATAGCAATTTTAGGGTTTTTGGGTCGAGGCGTTTGCCTCAAACTGCCTTAGGCCGCGCATCATGAGGCGGGCCGTCTCAGGTCTTTGAGGCAGGCCCGTTGAAAACCCGGCCTGAGGCGATAGCCTCGACGCGCTGATGGCCCGCGAGACGATGCCTTGAGACGCTCCTTAGATGGAGTTTTCAAACTATGGATGGTGATAAACTCTACTTTATACATATTATTATTGCACAATCACATCATATTATTAACATAATTGATATGGCTTCCTTGAATTTGCAGTGCCTGCTGTGACTGATGCAACATGGCAATCACTTGTTCTCGACTCTGAATCACCTGTAATGGTTGAATTCTGGGCTCCATGGTGTGGGCCTTGCCGGATGATCCCCTCTTATTGATGAGCTATCAAAGCATATGCTGGAAGCTAAATGCTATAAAGTTAATACTGAGGAAAGTCCTTCAATTGCTTCTAAATATGGAATTAGGAGCATCCCAACTGTCATGATATTTAATAACGGCGAGAAGAAAGATGCAGTGATCGGTGCTGTTTCCTAAATCTACTTTGACCACCTGCTAGAGAAATTCTTGTAGACATGGAACTTTGCTAGAAGCAAACTCTTTGTGGCATTTGTTTCTTTTCATTGTAGCCCCTGATGTCTTGGGTTAAGACACTTTGCTCCCACAATAATTTATATATTCCTCACCTACTATGTATATTAGTGTTAAACTATCTCTGTCTCCTGGTCATAATTTAGCTATGTTTTTTCTTGTTCTAAGACAAGTAAGTTAATAGAGTCGTCTATTGCTTTCTCTTAAGGTCGTTGTCAACCATATCTGTATCGTTTCTTAAATATCGGAATATTACTTTTTCCTGCATTATAGTCTTGGGGATATGCAGCTTAATGTGTGCGATCCCATGAGATAAAGAGATGCAGTGGTAGATATCAGCTGCGCTCTATGCTGTCTCTCTCTTCCATTTGACTAATTGACGCAGCACTGCTTAATCTTAGGAAAGATGATTGCATCTACGGTGGTTCCTGCGTCTTGATTGCTAAATGCACCTAATATTCTTTGTTCTAATGATTAAAGCGACTATCCTATTGATGTAATTATTCTTGGGTTGAGGTCTAATTTTTCTATTTGATCTTTGCAGTTAATCTCCTACGTAACATGGGTCAGTACTGCATGTCGTTGGGCCTTGTATAGTTTGTGGAAGATTGTGTACTCCTTCATTTAGTTTGCTTATATTTTTTCTTTGTTCTACTTTTCTACGAGTAAGTTCATAGAGTCTGCTTTTTAATAGAATGGATGAATGTTAGCTGATCGGCATCTCTTTCTTTATATTCTGTGATAATCTTGGTTAATAAGTGGCTATTGAGCCTCTGGCTATAGAGCTTTAACTTGGCCAAATTGTGTCGGGTTCTGCTTGAATGGCCAGCAGCATAAACATACCAGGCTAAAAGAAACTTCATGGTCCTTGTTTTTTTGTTTTTTTTTTTTTTTTTTTTTTTTTTTTTTTTTTTTTTTTTTTTTTTTTTTTTTTTTAGCACATTGCCACTACTAAGATAAGGAGTTCTACTTCTACTCCTCTCCCTTTCCAGCCTCTAATGTGAAGAGATTAACATTTTTCCCTTCGAAACTATCCTTCTAATGTACCTGTCAAGTTCAATCTTGCAAGAAGCCTACTGTATAATTAGGCCATTTATAGTTTGAAGATGTTATTCACTTTTGTGGTGCTTTCGATATCAAAGAGTGAGCCGTGAATTAAGTGATTCTAATAAGTGCTTGTTCAGTTGTTTGTCGAAAGAGAGGTTGGGTGGGTAGAATGAGAAGCATTCATTTAAGTTGCGGTGATTGGAAATCTTGATTGTTGAGCAGGTAATGAAGAGGATGAGGTAGACAGCCCTGGAGTATTAATTGATGATTGCATTCTATTGTTTAGCATAGTGGTGGCTGGTGGGTGATGAGATGATGCTGTTCCCTACATGGAAGTTTCAGGTACCAGTTACCTTTGTTCATATTATTCTTGGTCTCATCTCATTCTTGGATAAAATATTGATAGTATTTTATTTGATATTAAAGAAGTCTTTCGTTATCTTTTTGGTATTTCATGGTACAAAATCTTGTTAACTAAGATAGATGGATCCCACGTGTTAATTCTCCGAGTTGTTGATAATTGTCTTCTTTGTTCATTACTCCATGACTCTAGACATTGGTGTTTGTACTTCTAAATTCAAGAATTTTTAGGGTGAGGCCATTTTTCTAGTAGATAAGTAATAAGGTTTTAGGTATAGACGCTATTATCTGGATTTTGTAGTGAACTGAGGAAACCACATTTGGTGGTTCCAAGTATTTCTGCTGGACTCGCATACAAGTGGATCCATGCCCAAACTACATCTCTGGATGCAGATGAAAAAAAAAGCAGCCGAATTTCCCTATCTTCATTTGTCCCTTAATCCTAGCAGTCCAATTTGGGGATGGGTCTTGCAGGGCTGGTAATGGGTTAGTTTTTATATCCATTGGTTGGACGGATCAGGTATAGATATTGACATTCCCGTTAAAATAGAGGTAAAATTCTCATATAAACAGGAACTCATACAGGGATCGGTACATTGAGGACGGGTGAGCGGGTAATTTTCGTACTTGTTGATTGAATGGAACAGGTAAAGGTATTGACATCCTTGTATCATACTTGACATGTGTCCATCCCTTGTATCAAGTAGGCCACATCCTTATGTGCTGAATGATGGGGTCATAAGCTACGGAAGCGCGGTTCTGGCGAAATTATTATTTTAAAACTTTTAAAGTTAACAAATAAATTATTCGATATCATATATTTATAATTTATTCATATTTCACCTAAACATATTATTCGATATCATATAACGGCATAATAAATTATGAAAACATCGCGAAGTTTTTATAAAAATGATTTTTTTCGTAGAAGGACATAAAACGCGTTTTTGGCTGAACAGACCAACCGAAACCACACGAGACTGTCCTGGTCAGCCCCGATAATCCCCAAACAGTGACGAATTCATTGTTTGGTCAATCTTTACCCGGTTAGTGTGAATTTCACCCGATAATGTCATTTTTCACCGTTTTCGTTTATTTTCACTTCGAAAGCATTTCCGAAAATTATCTTCACTCCCAATACACATCCAACACATCCAAATGACATATTTTTCATCACGAAATTTCCAGGTCCAAAAACAGTAAGCAAAATTATCATTTTTCATGCCTTAAATTCAATTTTCTCAAGATTAATCAAATTAATCCAAACACCAACTGAAGCCACCACAAGTGAAGAACTCTCGAACAATTCTAGGCATAACAAGAGTGGTCATTACACTCTAAAATGACAACTAAGTTGTCCAACAATAAATTGAATACAAATTACACTAATTTAGTTCAAAGTATATCTACACATGCTCAAAACCACTCAATCCATCATCCAAATAAAAAAATCCCAAATTTAGAGACTAAAAGAAACCCTAGAACAATTATAGAAAATCAAGAACAAGAAAACATATTTTCTAACTAAAGGAAATAAATATTACCTCACAAATCTTCAAAAATCCTTAAGTTTTTTCTTGGTTTAATCACTTTTTTCCTGTCTCTCAAAAGGAACTTTGAAAGCTCTCAAAAATGTAGTATGATTTTCGGCTATTCACACCCAAGGAGGAAGAGAAAATATTTTTCTTTTTATATTTGGTAGTGTTGTTAGTTGAGGGACAAATTGGATACTTTGATTATTCAAAATAATCAATTAAAAATACTTGATAAATAAGTCATCCACATGTCTAAGAGTTTGACATATATTATAATTAATATATTTTAAATAAAAACCAAACATTTACACATGTAAGTTAAATAATAAAAAGTTAAACATTACATTTAATAAATATAATTCTTATTTATCAACATACAATATGTTAAAGAATGTGTATCTAATCTAATTACGTATCTAATATAAATACACATTAGAAGACCAAAATTTTCTTTGCATGTGTAAATTCGTTTACCGATTAAACGATTCGAATTAACTAATTTAATCCGATAAAATGTTATGAATAATCGGTATTACTCATAACGCGTTGCCCGAGTGCTCATTGAGTATACTTCATATTGTGAGACTCTATAAGTTCATGGAATCCAATTCCGTGTCCATAATTCACCCACTCGTAAATTATGTCGACCACTGATAAACTGGCTGAACTATGTAAGTCAAGATCATCGCATACATATAATCCATCCGTCACAGGCTATCCATATTATACCGGCGATGTAGATGAGAACATCAAATCCCAAAAGTATAATATAGTCAACTTATAAATTTGCACTCTCTAAATAACACTCGGAACTCATTTGCGCAGTGTACCACGACGATGGATTTAACATATCGCAAACACGTGTAAGATACCTATGTCTTATACACATGACTGACAGATTCTATCTTGATACACATTGAATATCATGAGTATCAGTCCACACTCAACTAACAGGCAGAGGTCTAATCTAAATAAGTCGTTGACGTGACTATCATCAAAGTGTGAATGATAACTCATATATCAACTGTGGTATCTCAAGTCTAAATACCACTATGCTACTCGACTCGAGAAGATTCTTATTAACGTTGATGTACCATCTATTAGAAAATCTTCAGTGAGTCGTTCAGTATTTATCGAATAAACAACCGTATGTCTATACGAGTCTCCAAACACGCATGACTCACTGGGATAAACCATCGGACAAAGTCTCGACATACGACATGCACTGGTCTCAGCGTATTTTACTAACTGACCCGTGTCAATAAATTTTGACCAGAAAATTTATTTGAGAATATACAACTTATAGTGATACTTCTCAATATCAATTACAACCTACGTCATAACTGCGCACTACGTTGTAAATCCCCGATTCTTTGTCTAACTTTTCATTTTCATCAACACTGTTGATGAAAAAGTAGCTAGGTGGTATAACATAGCAAAAGTTGGTATCTTCTGCAATACCTTTTTGAATATTGACAAAAATTGAATACTGGTTAAGTTTCCATAATTATAATTTACAAAATACTATGGTACTTATAGCAGTTTCTCCTTGGACATTAAGTTTTAGATAATGTATTTGTATAGTTTATAATAATTAATAATGCGCTTGGTACAAAATCATTCAATATAAAAACTATAAAGATATTTCAGTTTGTCTCATCCATTTTGTAGCTGACCACTTCTCTCCTGAAAGAACCTCACACCCTCCATGCAAGCTATTACGATCAAACTGTCCGTCCAAACCCTGAGAGTGCCAATAATTAATACATCTACATTAAAAAAAATGATCCTTTATTAAAGGAAAAAGTACATCGTCACTTCGATGATTTAGTGAAATGGTCGCGATGGTCACACAAATCTTCTTTTAGGACACATAAACTCCTATTTTTCAATAAATTTCGGGATGTGTGTACATAACCTACGTTGTCGAAGAGAGTAGGTTGGGCAATGCGTTTTAGTAGTTCAACTTGCTGAAGTGTTATCTAAACGCCACTCAAGTGTCGCATTTGACTAGTCAAATAGTGGATTGACTAGTCAAACATGTATAATTTTATCTAATGTATAAGAATGTATAAGGAATCATAACTTACAATACTTAAGGCATCATTCAAATGCTACAAGTGTGTGTTTGAAAAACCCGCCCAAGCACCGTTTAGGCGGCTTCTTTAACGGCATAGCGTGTCACTATTTTTTAATATAAAAAGGAATTTGTGTCCTAAAAAAGAATATTTGTGACCATGTTGTAAATAAAGAGTTTATGTAACTATTTTTTTTTTTTTTTTTTTATAGTTATAGAGTGTCGCTGTCTATTTTCCTTTAAACACTCAAAAAGTATTGAAAGACAAACCATGCTCCAAAAAAGCACTGCATCTCCTTTAACTGGTTTTACAGACAGCCCTTTCTCAATCTTCCCACCGCAGCTACATTCACCCGAACCAGCCTAAACATCAACAGATGTATATATATAGAATCAAGAAAATGAAAATTCATCATTAAACTAACAAAGGAATATGGAAAAAGATAACACCCAAGTAAAAAAAAAAAATTGGAAAATCCATCATAAATATCATATATATTTGGCCTTCTAAGTGACAAAACTTCTAATGCTAAGAAGTAACAACAATTCATTTTTTAATCACCGGAATCGGTTATGATGGATAGGCAGCTTAAGCTATAACCCAGGACTGGAAAAAAAATTAGAGGAAAAATTTATTGACTAGGGCCCCAAACATTTCGGATATTATTATTAATTAATAATTTTGACTTAATTAGGGCTCCATTTTCAAGAGCTCACCTAAGACCGCCCAAACATGAGAACCAACTCTCTTAACGTATGATGATTTTGGCAATTCAAACAAGTATTGTTATCATTGTTGGGCATGAGAGCATCACCAACTAATACTCCAAAGATCCAAATGAAAGATGGATAGGTTGAGAATGAATTATAGTTGTGCATTGCAATGAGAAATTAAAGTTTAAGCATTACATCAAACATAAGATGAGCATGTATCAGATTCTAATGAGTCATTACCCTTGGGAAAATAGTTTCTCCCCCTTCAACATCGTCATTTAAATACATAAGCATTGTCGCTATCCGGTAACTTTCATTCTTCAAATTAGTCTGTCAAACAGATATCGTGAGAATATATATAGAGGACTGATCATATACAAAGTACGAACCGTCCCAATATTAAAAGACGTACAAAATAACACGAATTATGTATAAGTACAAACCGTCCCAATGTTAAAATACAAAATAATACGAATTCTCACATGTTAAAAGACAAAAGACAATGCATTAAAATCCATGTTTTTTTTTTAATTTTTTAGTATGTCTTGATATTAATAAAATTAGGACGGTTGTATATGATCAGCCATGTATATTTATATATTGATAACATATATATATAAAAGAAAAATAAAATAGCAGAAGCCATATCAAAAGAAAATTATAACTTACAGTATTTGAAAAGGAGTCATAGTGGAACTTGTAATACTGATGTTTTTCGTACCTGTGCTGCTGCAAATGTTAGCATTGATGATACTGAAACGTATTATTTTAATTTCTTATTCTTGTTCTTATGCAGACATCCGTACGTTATTAATTTCCGGATAGAAATAAAAGAAAAAAATAAAAATAAAAATTTGGAATCCGTATTTTTCTTATATTTTAGTTTAGTCAGTAGTATCATTTTTTGTTCTTGTATATGTATATAAGGTTGTTACAAATAACTAATATTCCCACCTTATAATATACATGGGCTCCCCATTCTCTACTGGTATTTGAGAAAAGGCAGAAACCCTTTTCTCAATTGCCTGTTAATGACAAAGAAACAAAAAGAAACATGATGAGTAGCCTTCATCTCCAAGCCCTCTGTCTTCTTTAAACTATAGGCATTAGGTGTTAACAAAATACTTGACAATGTTGTTCCCTTTGTTATTCTGAAATTTTATTAAAATGTCTTTTATAAATTAATGAAAAACCTAATTTAATTTATTAATAAGATAATTTTGATTTATCCCAATTAAAATAAAGAATATCTATCATTTTTTATGAAAATCAAATTTTGCCTTAGTGAGTCAAAAATAAAATAGTTCAGATAAGAATGGGAACAGATTTTGCAGTTAATATAAGTAATTCAAAAAAAAAAAAAAAAACGAAACCTGTATCATTGGATACTTTTTCTGTCTGTGACTCAAAAACATACCGGTGCTTGTCCTTGCTTTACTCTGGATCCCCTGAAAAATAAAATAAAACAAATTAAATGATTTTTTTTTTCCTTACAGCACACTTCACCCAAATCTCAAATTAAACGTGTCCCCAATATTTGAACCCGTAACCTACTTGAGAATGAATTCAATGATTAGTTATCAATCCATTATCGTAAACAGAAAAGCAACAGGCCATTGGATTTTAACTTGGGTCAAGAAAAAATTTGTTAGATATACCTTCCCTCCTTTCGGATTATAAACAAGTGATTCCACAAGATGCGGACGAGCTATAGTCCTAAGATAGTCGCATTCCTGAAGAAGCCACAAAATTCTTACTATGACATAGAGCTGATCAAATATAAATCATTCTGATGTAATAACATTTTGATATACAAGATCATATTTATATTATATCAGGTCGAGTTAAAAAAAATGCGACAATATTGATACTATCTCGTATGTAATATGACGATATATGCTTACATACCTCTACGCTCAAAAAGTTATGAAATACTATAATTCTAGGAGACCAGCTAATTACTTCGGGTTTGACCTATATCAACACAATAAACGGAAAATATTAAACTTCGGATAACTTTTCAACGAGTGATCTCTCATTTTTAATATTAAATTAAAAGATTATAAAGAAAACACACACAAATTTCACATCTATATGCAAAATGCTAGTGGTAATGTTCATCCTTTGATCCTTTTATAAAAGAAGCGAATACATACATATCCAAGACGCAATTGTTCAGCTTCTTTGTCATTATCCCAAAAATGAACACCTGGAAAATAAATGCACACCAAATCAAACAGCTTGATGCTGATAGATCCCAGATATTTATATGAAAACAAACAACAGAAGTGATTTATGGGTACCAATAGAATGGTACCAATTAGAGGAACAAAACGGATAGATTAATCTCTGGTACCAACGGAGTGGTTCCAGTTCCAGACAGAGATACGAGACTGATAAAACTCTCTTAGGTCGATAATTAAATAATAAAAAAAATAACAATTATATGGTGAGGATATCCTCGAATGAGTATGTGTCTTTTTTTTTTCTAATCTTTTAGCGACATCCGTATATTTTAACATCACATACAACAACAGTGATTAAAAGAGATCAATTACCATTGGAGTCTTCCAGCTTTTGTATAAATGCTAACTGAAACACAGCACCTGCAGTTTGAACTTGAAGATCACCATTTCTGTTCAATCTAATAAAGATTTCACTTAACAATCAGATACACACAGTCAAAGAGAGATATAAAACGATGCGTACCGATTATTATTCCAATAGTGACAAATATAAGGAGTCCGAATAATATGTTCATAGATGGAGCCATGACCTTTCCCTGATCAATCTCTGTCTGAATTCAATATACCATTTTTATTTATTTATGTTTTGTGTAATTTCTTAAGTTCTTCTAACAGTTGATGAAACAGAGTTAAAACCAACATTCATTGATTGCACTTTGAGTTACTTGTTCACTAAATTCATTCATTTATTGTAATTTAATCCATTATTTTTATAAGGATTAATTCTTATCAGTTTCACCTGCTGTCAGAATAAAACCACCAGGGCTTTAACTCGTTTCCTTCATTGCAAATCATACTTTAATTAAAGTTATGTTACCACAGATACTGTAAGCTACACTCATTTCTCAGAAACATAAAACAAGATTGTGCCAACAAAATGATATGTTCAGAAGCAACAAATATGTCACGTGGGCAAAAAGCTAAACAACCAGTCAGATGAATTTTATGCAAATAATATACATTTTAAGAATGAAACTTAAAAGTTGATTCTGGGGAAATTAATCCAGAAGATAAATAAGGAGTCCGAATAATATTTTTGTAGATGGAGCCATGATATCAATTCCTTTGAGGCAATTCAACAAACAGTTTCTGGTGCTTTCCATGGCCATCTATCAAAAACAAATTGAACCTCATCCAGGATTTCCTGATGGAACAGAAAACAAAAAGCATTCATTTTGGTGTAACTTACAAGTTATTGAATCCAAAATGTACCTTTTTCAAGGTTAGAAATTCTAGATTAGGCGAGCAATTGCTCTATCAAGAACATGCCAATTCTCAAAACAATAATGCGCCAAGAAATTATCACAAACATCAAGCAACTCAAGATTCTCAGTCCTAATAGAGAATGTATTATTGCTTGATTGTATTTAAGATGTACGTGAAGTAATGTTATCTCTAAGCCTATTTAAGTTACATGAGATAAGTAAGAGTTGTTTGAGAAGATAAACCCTTTATCTAAATTACAATTGATGAATGAGAAGATAAATCTATTATCTAGAAGTTCAAATACTCTTAATATTCCCCCACAAGATGGAGATCGGTTGAACTCCAATCTTGTTACGAAAAACTGCCAATTTTGCACTGGAGAGAGGTTTTGTGAGAGCATCAGCGCTGATCAGAGGAGGACACGTGCGAGATACGTAAGTCACTAGATTAATTTTATGAGGTCAAATGATTACTAGTATCTAACAAGTTGATTGATTGATTTGAAATGGTGATGATTCTAATTTAAAAACAAGTAAATAAAATTGCATGAAAGTAGGTTTAAGAAAATTCAATATTAAGAAACTATCTAGGGTTGTGAATCTTCCAATATCATTTTACAGATGAAGTGGTTATTTCATGTTTGTGTAAATAATCGGTTTACTACCTGGAACACTAAATTATGCGCGAAAGCCTTTGTCGATGTCAGACGCAATACCCAGTATAACCCAATTGAACCATATGTCTATGTCAACCAATTACATGATTCATTAAGTTTAAGTTCCAATTATGGCTACCCCGCCCAACCACATATATGTCTATCATGTAAGGAATCTATTAAAGGGTTATCTATCCTCAAGGAAGATCGTTGGCTATTAAGTCTAAGACTGAAACCTAAAATTCTTTTGTCAAGTTTATTTTAGATTTACCAGATCAATCTTATTAGTGGTCAATTAACAAGACGCATTAAGCCTTAAGACTTAATAAGTAAACCTTTAAATTACCAAACTATAAAATAGCCCCTTATAAAACCGGTGATATTGGACTTTATCACAACCCCAGATAACTGGTTTAGTTACGACACATATTTACGGGTAGTAGAAACTTAAATAAAAGAAAAGACATAAAGTAAATGCTGAAAAATAAATTGATGAAAAGTAAATGACGGAAAGTAAATGCTGAAATTAAGTATTGAAAATTAAATGCTGAAAAGTAAATGCTGAAAGTAAATTACTGAAAAGTAAATGCTGAAAGTAAATTGCTGAAAAGTAAATGCTGAAAGTAAATTGCTGAAAAGTAAATAAAGTAAAAGTACAATAAAAGAAATGCTGAGGTAAAAGGATCCCTTTTATTACTTCTATTTAGATATCTCCCTTAATATAATATATTAACTTTGCATGATAATTACCAACCAGCCATATAGGCGGTATCTAGATTAAGTCAAATTAATAATTAATTACCAACCGACCAATCAGGCGGTATCCAGTTTAGTCAGGTTAAAACCATTTAAATAATTACCAACAGACTAATATGGCGGTATCCTTGTAAGTCAGATTTTAACTAGTTTATATATTATAATTAAGGGAGATTAATCTAAAAATTAGTAATACAAGTTTTACCTTTTACCCAGCAAAGGGGAGTTTACCTCCTAATTACTGAAAAGTAAAAACTGAAATTAAAGAAAGAAAAGTACTATGCGTAAAAGTAAATTGCGGAAAGTAAAAACTGAAAAGTAAAGAAAAGAAAGTGCGAAAGCGGAAATAAATTACTGAAAGCTGTAAATAAACAACAAGGTACAATCTTCTTAGTATTCTTAAGGAATTCCTTAAAAGAAAGTATGAATTTACAAATGAATGACTTGGTATTATAGGCAAATTTTGCCTCCATCAAATCATCCACCAAATCCATTATTAATTGCTCCACCAAATCCATTATTAATTGCTCCACTAATTGCTTATCATGTTTTGTGGTGATTTGATAATTTTATTATTTATTTATTATTTATTTTTTGCTTTGAAAAGAATTGAAAATGACTTTAATAATTAACACAAACCACTTCTGGATGGTTCATCAATTTCGGGCATGAAATATTCAAATTCGAAATTATTTTGTCTTTCAAAGTTGTAGATCTTTGAGTTTTCTTTAATCTGGAACTTGAATCAGCTCAATCCTATATCAGAGTAAAAAGTTATGCCCAAAATACGACAGATGCGCAAAACTGAAATTTCCAAAACTGTATTTCGTTAAAACAGCCTTTCAAGTTTCCAATCTCCAAAATTAATATGTCAAGTCCAATTTTTTGCCCTTATTTGACCCACATTTCGTCCTAAATGATTTCATTGTGTCCCAATATTATTTTATCTGTAAAATAAACTAAACACATCAAAACGTTCATCAAACCCGAGAAACTAAACAAAATATTAAGTAAAAGGGCAGTAAATATTGATATTTTTCCGCTCATCACATTAACGCCAAGAAAATAATAAATGCCCCAGTGGAAGTTCGGTCATCGTGATTACCTGCCCAATCGGCATTAGAGAAGGCATGCATGGAGAGAGAGGTAGTGTGATGAAGGAAGATGCCATGATTAATAGTTCTACATAGGTATCGAAGTAGACGTTTGACAGCTAGCCAATGAGAATCAGTGGGTTGATACATAAATTACGATAGCTTCCCGACAGTAAAAGCAATATCAGGTCGTGTGAATGCCAAATATTGTAAACTGCCCACAATGGTGCGATAGTCTGTAGGATTAGCTAGAGGCGTGCCATTACGAAGAGAGAGGACATGAGTTGTCGCCAAGGGAGATGTGACCGGTTTGGCATCTTTCATGTGAGCCTTTGCCAGTAGATCATTGATATATTTACTCTGATGAAGAAATAAGTCTTGGGGACAGGGAACAACTTCAACACCCAGTAGATCATTGATATATTTACTCTGATGAAGAAATAAGTCTTGGGGACAGGGAACAACTTCAACACCCAGGAAGTAGGACAAAGACACAAAATTTTTATTTAACATATATATTAATTGTAATATATGTCAAATGTGGATGGCTTATTTACTAAGCAATTTTAATTGATTATTTTAAATAATCAAATTATCCATTTTGACACCCCCAACTAATACCACTACCAAATATTTAAAAAAATATATATATATTTCTCCTTGGATGAGGGGTGGACGAAATTATCTCCATTTTTGATAACTTCCGAAGTTCATTTTGAGAGACAAGAAAGAAAGTGATTAAATTAAGAAAAAACTTAAGGATTTTTGAAGAATTGTGAGGTAATCTTTATTTCCTTTAGCTAGAAAATATATTTTCTTGTTCTTGATTTTCTAGAATTGTTCTAAAGTTTGTTTTAGTCTCTAAATTTAGGGCTTTTTGATTTGGATGATGGATTGAGTGACTTTGAGCATGTGTAGATATATTTTGAACTAAATTAGTATAATTTGTGTTAAATTTATTGTTGGATAACTTGTTTGTCATTCTAGAGTATAATGATCACTCTTGTGATTCCTAGAATTGTTCTATAGTTCTTCATTAGTGGTGACTTTGATTTGGTGTAAGATTAATTTGATTAATCTTGAGAAAATTGGATTTAAAGCATGAAAAATGATGATTTTTGCTTACTGTTTTAGACATGGAAATTCTGAAAATTTAGTGATGAAAAATATGTCATTTGGATGTGTTGGATGTGTATTGGGAGTTAGGATAATTTTCGGAAATTATTTCGGAGTGAAAATAAGTGAAAACGGCGTTACCTGGTGAGTTTTGAGCTTACCGGGTAACGACTGTCAAAACAGTGAATTGGTCACTATTTAGGCAGTCCATAAACTGTTCAAATACCATTGGGGTTGACCAGGACAACCTTCGTGTGGTCTCAGTTGGTCGATTCAACTAAATCGCATTTTATGCTATTTTACAGAAAATCGTTTCCGTAAAAATTTTCTAATGTGGGCATTATTAATTATATCGTTATATGATATCGAATAATTTATTCGGTAATTTTAAAAATTTTAAAATTACGATTTCGTCTGAACCGCGCTTCCGCAGCATATGACCCCAACATCAACTACAACCACAGAGGTTTGCTCAGTAACTGAGTGAGCAATGGCTTCAAGTGCCAATGTGGCAGGGGAGTGATTGTCCAACAACAACAATATCAGTAGATCCGGCCACGGTTCCGGTTCGAAATAGGAACCGAACTGGTTGAATCGGACGGTTCCGGTTCCAACCGGTTTCGGTTTCCTGAACCGGAACCGTAAAGGACTGGTTCGGTTAGGGTTCAACCCCCAACCGGAACCGTAGGGTTCCTTTAATTTAATAATTTTATTTATTTATTAAATTAATCTAAATTATTTTTGATTTTTTATATAATTAAAAAAAAGTTCGAACAAGAACCGGAACCGGTTCGGTTTACGGTTCCGGTTCCACTTAAATGTGGAACTAGGAACCGGCCGGTTCGGTTCTGAACCGGAACCGAACCGAACCGCCGGCCAGGTCTAAATATAAGTACTAACAATGCCTAGATTGTCAATTGAGAGCGCTGGGATTGGGGAAAATAGGCCAATTGAACTGAGATTGAATCGAATTATATCTTCTTGAGTCAACCAGCAGAACTCACAACCATTGTGGTTACTTAATGAAAGCTTCTGATGCTGTTTCCTTCTGGTACTAAGCCTGTTCTTGATTGGTACTATCAAATTCTGAGCACCATCAAGCATCAGATCAATTGCTTCTAGTGAGCTGCCAAAATCAGAAACACAAAAGACACAATTCACATTAATTTTTCGGGAAAAATGCCATTTGGGTCTCAAATTGTTTTTTTTTTTTTGGCCCCACAAATACACATTCGATTCATAATTTTTTTTCATAATTGTCCATCATGTTGTTCTGCTATTCTACAATCATCCTATCCTTTACTATTATGATTCCGGATGAAAATTTTGTCCAACATCCCGACTAATTTTTTTAATCAAAACCAAAAAATATATTGAATTTTGGTGATGATTATTTCATCACGAATCACATACCGTTGATTATGATCTCAAAATTCGTTCGAGAGTTTGTCAATCTTAAACAGTAGGGACTAATGGGTAATTATGAAAAAAAAAATTAGTGATTTCTCCCTTAATTTTATTGTAATAAACACTATAACTTAAAACTGAAATTTCAAGAAAATTTACAATACAATGAGACTTGTGAGCTTGCCCCTTCCCTGGCTCCTTGCCTCTTTCACTCAAGATAAGGTCAGGTGTTCATGGAAGAAAGGCGAAGGTATCCTTTCCCTACGTCAATTCCTCGTCCATTCAGTATGGATTCTGAACCTTGTCCTACAATCCCTAGTTTACTGAAAAACTTCCTTATTCTTTAGCATGTCCTCTCTCTATTTAATAGAAAAAGAGGAGTGACAGTGGTAGAAGCTAACTGTTTAGGAAGTGGCTTCTCATCCCAGATGTAAATGAATAGAGTCAGATTTAGACTGAATCTATTATGTCACTAGCTCAACTACACCAAATTCTAGCAAAAAAAAGCTTTTATTCCAGGGCTTCGTCTTAGTGAGAAAAGAGCGGTTAACAGAACACTGATGTTGACGGCGGATTTTGGTCTCAGGGGCAATATGGGAATATCACTCCCGAGACTAATCCTCCCTCAATAGTGAATTTGTTTGGTTATGGGGGACCAAAAGCAAATTTAGCAAAAGACAGATAAATGCACCAATCAACAAGGAGATTTAACGTGGTTCGGCGGATCAGATCCAACCTACGTCCACGGGCACAAAACGAATGATACTTTTATTACCGAGATATGCTTTTCTGATATCTCTTGTGTTTACAAGTTTAATCACAATGAGATTGATATTGATTCTCATGCCCTTTTCTACACTCACTCTACCCTCCTATTTATAATGGTGAAGAAATCAGATTCCTATTTGTACAAGAATTCCCAATTTGAGATGGTTTCCTTTTCCTATAAGGATTCCTAGTCAAAACTATTCTCTTTTTCCCATAAGGATTCCTAATCAAAACTACCTTTACTTTCTTTATCCTACTAGGACTCTGACTCATCCAGTTTTCCCCATGAAAGTAGGATAACTTATCATCTTATCCGAGAAAATATGATGCCTTATCTTCTTTAGCACGCATCACCATGTGCTCGGTCTTCATGAGGTCGGTCATAGTGGTCCTTTGGACTGAGAATGATTCTGCCGATCTGATAATTGCTCGGTCATCCGAACTCAAGTGTTCGACCATTTACTCACGTGGTCGGGTCAGTATCAACGATCCTGACCAAGAAGGGAATCTACTCTTTTACCCATGTCGTGCTGCTTAAATATCATAGTGCTTAAAAAACATCATCAACATCTATCCCCTAGTTCTCGGTAACAACGAGTTTGCGAGTTGATGCCGGGAACTACAAAAAAAGATGGTGTGCCGATGAATCTG